>MU225838.1:262720-341342 GCA_018584345.1 Thuja plicata
CACTAAGATCAATAGGATCATCAAGAGTGTCCTCCTCATCAAGGTTGATTGAAATGGGATCCAAGATGCAAATAGGATCATCATACTCATTCATCTTAACATCATGAATATTAACATCCAATGCATCCGACATAGGTTGATTGAAGGTAGGTAATGAGTTTCAAATCATAGAAGCACATGCTCTAGCATTATCTCTATGCTTCCTACAATGTTCATTAGCAGATTTGTTATGTTTAGCTTTATTTGGCACATGTTGAGAACTAGGAGGAATGACAACAGGTTCCTTCACAAGTTCTATAGGAGGATTCTCAATAGGTTGTAATGAAACAATAGGAGTTTGAGTACTAGAATTAGAAGTAATTGATAAAGGAGGTATGGAAGGAGTAGGCAAAAGACCACGGTTGGAATCAATCTGAGGCATACTTAACTCAGCAATTTTGTGATGTTTATAAGCTTGATAGGAGCGAAAGAGATGATCAGGGAAAGGAGGACATGAGTTAGGTAATGAAGGCCAAAGGAAATCGAGAGTAGCACAATCTCTAGGCCTAGATGGTTGATACAAACTATGATTAATCATTTTTACTTTTCCATTATGAACGAACTTAAGACATTTATGAATAGGAGAAGAGATAGCATGCATAGCAGTTATCCAAGGTAAACCAAATTTGATTTGAAATTGATCTGAAGTAGGAATAATGATGAAGTTAGTATCTATAACTTTACCGCAAAGTTCAACCAGTAAGTTGATAGAACCAAGTGCAGCATAAAGAAAGCCATTACAAGTTTGGATCCATGCATCAGATGAATCATAAAAACCACATTGTAAGCCTTTCATAAAAATATTTTCCTTAGTAATAACATTTATTAAAGATGTGGGATCAACTAGAAAACCACGAGTAGGTATCTTAGCAATCCTAGCATAGATATAAACAGGACCATCGGGAGCCTTAATTGTTTCAGAATCATCAAAGGTAATTAAAGGTTCCCTAGGTCTCTTATCCTTAGTTTGTTTTTGAGTTTTAGGTGGAATTGGAAGTTGAAGTGGAGGTGAAGGATCTTGAACAATAATTTTAGATGGCATGACAATCTCCACATGATTAACAATATGATTAAGGTCATCCATCTTTGAATCGTAAACAATGTCTACAGAAGATGGCTGAGATATAGTATTAGTATCATGTGTAGGTAAAGGATTGGTGTAGATTTGAAGGTTTTGATTAGGAGGATAAACAGATTTATTCCCATTACCATGAAAATTATCAATAGACAAAGTTTTAGAACCAATTAAGTCTTGAATCTTATGCTTTAGAGAGTAACATTTTTCATTTTCATGGCCATTCTGGCGATGGTATTGGCAGAAATCTTTAGAATCAAAGGATTTTGAAGCAATCGTGGTGGGAAGAAGAGGTCAAATAGGAGGCAAGGTAATCATACTAGCACTTAACAACCTGCTCATTGTAGAATGCAAAGTTTCAGAGAGAGGAGTAAATGTACGATTCATACGTAAAACAGTGGATGTAGAAGCACTATTGGATGTAGCCACAACTTGATCAGTAACTGCATTCGTCTATTTATTAATCTTGACATAGTTGTTAGGTTTCTAAAACTTATTAAGGTTAGGAGCATTGTCACTCTTATCAACTAGAAAAGGAGCCATTGCACTGTTGCTCTCAAATTGACTCACTTGTAATTGATAATGGTGAAGTGCTACACAAAATTGTTGAAAGGAGGTAAATTCAGTAAGAAGAATCTTACCTCGAATATATTTTTGTAAATTTGAAATAAACCTATGTTGAATATCAATATCAGGAATAGGATAAGAAATCTAAGCATACAAATGCTTAAATCTACCAATAAAATCAGTCAATTTTTCCTTAGTGTTTTGTTTACAATGCATTAAATCAGATAAGGACACTTGTAGTCCAATGTTATTTTGAAATTGTTGAATGAAGGAATTGGAAAGCTTAGGAAAAGAATCAATGGAATAGGGAGGAAAGGAACAATACCATTCTAAAGCCTTACCTCTAAAGGTTCTAGTAAACAATTTAGCTAAAATCCTATGGTCATGAGCATAATCACTACAAAGGATTTGAAATGTTTTAACATGAGTAATAGGATCACCTTTACCATTATAATTCTCAAGATGAGGCATATCAGCTTGCTGAGGGACAGTAGGATGTATGATGTCTAGGGATAAAGGACTACCCATATCACATGTAGGAATGCTAAATTTAGATTGAGTTAAAGATGCAAGTTGTTGTTGTAAAGATGACATAGTTTGAGCCAAACTAATAATTATAGAATCATTAGAGCATACAGGTGGTATAGAAATATTAGGAACACTAGAAAAAGTGTAACAAGTAGTAGGAATAGAAGACGCAACCAGTGGAACATTAGGTACCACAGTTGGAATAGGATTAGTAGAAGTAAAAGGAACACTATGATATGAAGGTTGTGAGGTAGGTAAAGATACCGGTGGAGTACTCACAGGGATAGGTGCACTTGGGAGAGAAGTTGTTATTATAGGAGGAGTGTAAGTAGGAATAATAGGTAGAGGAACATAAGAAGGTCCTACACTAGTGATAATAGGTGTGAATCCTAACTCTTGAGCCTCTCGAGCTAAAGGTTTAACATTCAAATTCACAAGATGAGTAATACTACGCATGAAATTAATACCTTGATCATTATCACAGAGAAATTTCTTAAGAGTCTCTATAGCTTGGATAGAATCTTCATTATGGTGTTCTTTGATAAGCCAATTTCCCATTTTATCAAGTTCGGTTGAAAGGTTTTGCACTTGTTCAGGAGGAACTCTTAAAGCATCATCCTCATCATGAGACGAGTGAGAAGAGTTATTCTCTATGGAAGGATTAGAATCATGAGTTATTAAATTTTCATCTGAGATCCTAAGGAAAGGAGAGGAAGACTCAAGATCAAAGGAACCCATAAGTCTATGGCTTCTTCTAACTGGGATACTATAAGTAGGACTAGATGTGGTAAAGCTCATACACCAATACAATGCAAATGAACTAACACAAAATTTTGATCTATTGAATTTAAATACAATTTGAAAGAGCATGCAAGATCTAACACAAATAATGTAAATCTAAGACCAAAAAGAAAGATTTGTCTATCGCGGGTTCACCAAAATGTAATATATGGCATAGGTAGATGTTGATGATGTTACCAAAATGTAAAGTAAGGAGATTTGTTTTTTATTTTTTGTTTGATTTGCTTAAAGTGTGTTAAATCACTTAACCCTAATTTAAATTTAATTTGAATTGTATTTATTGTGTATTGCAATTGTGATTAGGGAGAAGATAAGATACTCCTTTTCTATCCTCAAATGCACAAATGGAAGATCCAAGTTGATCAACCCAAAAGAAGGGTTAATGCATAAATGAATCAACTATTCGGAAAGAGAACAAAGAAGGGGATCTTAAATTTTGTTAATTGATTAAATGAATATGTTTAATTACATTAATTGAAAAGGATAGGAAGAAGAACCAACCTTACAAAATTACACATCAAAGAATGCTATTTTTTGAGGTCTGTAGACTGTTTCTAGAAAAATTGACAGATGATCCCGAACTGGAACGCAGAGATGAACAAAACCAAGAAATTTTTTTTGTTCCCATGTTGTCTTATGAAAAAGGTCAACCTTGACCCACAAATATCAACCTTGACCCAATAATGTTGATCCTGACCTGTACAGGTCCGACAGAGAATCTGTTCGCGCCATCCGAAAGAAAGCTGAAAAGGGTATCCAGATCTGTGTCCAAATCCATAGTCCCCAACCTGTATCTGAAATAAAAAGAGGTTTGTTTGTTGTGGGGGGGGTTTCCTTGGTCAAACCCTGGTTTTGGAATTAACCTCAAATATATGTAATCAAAATTGCAGAAATAGACAAAGTAAATACATGAATTCACCTTGCTTGTAAAAGTCCTTGTGGCGGATTCAAATCTGTGGATCCACGAGTATGCTTCAAAATGTGGAATGTAGAAAGGTAGGATTTCTTCAATCTCTTTCTTGTAGATCTCCAACACCAAGTCTTGAATGGGTTCTTGAATTTGGAATAGGCTTAGAAGAAGGTGGATGGAGAGATCACCAAAAGGGCACTATGTGGCTTGAATCCTTCAATGGCCTCCCATGGATCTCTTTGAATGCCTTAAGGCTTGATGGTTTATGAATCCTTGCTTCAAATATTTCTTGATTTCTTGCTTGAATCTTCACTTGATGATGTTTCTCAATTGCTCAAGGATGCATAAGCTTCAATAGAGGACTTCATTTCTCAATATCGCTTAGAGAAAATGACGGGAGAAAGGCTCCCTTTTATATGAAATTAGGGCACAATCTTCTAAGGATGTCGACAGAGGATAATTAAATTAAAATTATACCCATTCCCATATAAGAGGACCTATATTAAATATAATTTAGGAATCAATGCTTCAGAACCCGAAATAGCTGACCCAGAAGCGGGAAAACACTTTTTGCAAAGACCGACATTCAAAAACTGTGAGACCCCAAGATCTGGACCCTGGGTCAAGGTTGAGGTCAACCTTGACCTAGGTTAGGGTCAAGGTTGAGCTTGACCTAGGTCAAGGTCGAGGTTGACATAGACCCAAAAGGTTGACCCTTACCTTGAAGCCCAGAATCACCAGTCTACAGTCCAGAATGCAAAAATTAGGCTAAAAAGGAGTGGAAAGAGGGAAAAAATAGGGGGGAAGCCATGTCAAGATCAAGAACCCATTCTAGGTGCTTGATATGACCCCAAACCACTTACTTAGAAGGCTAAACAAGTCTACAATGGAAGTGTTTCCATTTTCTGACTATACAGTTCTTAACATGGAAGTGTTTCCATTTTAAGATGATACAACGTTGCAAAGATCCATCATGGTAATGTTGTGTTGTATGTTGTACGAGTAATTTTGGACAAATATTTGAATCAAATCCTCAATCATTTGAACACTTGGTGTGATTTTGGAGATCCATTCAATTGCATTTTGACCTAGACTTCCCAGAAATAGCCTCATTAAGTAAGTTGGTTCATGCATGTATTCTATTCTTAGGGCATAAAATTCTTTAACATGGTCATGTGGATCCATTTCTCCCATGTATTTTTCATATTTGGGTTGTGCCATGTTAGGTGGGAATGGAACCATGTTTATGCTCTTGTCAAAAGGAAATGGACATATGTTCTCCAAAGAGTATTTCTTTGTTGGTTTAGTCTTCTCTTTCTTGAGTGTAGCAAGTTCCATTTGAATTTGGTATAATTGATTTGAGGGTATGTAAATAGGTGTTGGTACTTCTTGTTCCTTAAATCTCTCAACATTATAGTCTTTAGGAAGTTTGACTCCAAGAGAAGCTAAGTGTAGGAAGTATTTTTCTTTTTCTTCTCTAATGGTTTTTTCCAAGGTTCTTTGAAATCTCCTACTTTTTTTGAGCTTGTTATATTCTTCTTTTGATACATCTTCATAATTTTTGGAACCAAACAAAGGATGACCATGATTTCATTCTTCTTGACTTTCTCTATCTTCATGGTCTTGGCTATATTCATCAAAAGCAACACTCCATTCGTGATGAGGTGCATTCATTTCAGGTCAGTCTTGATCAAAGAGAGGATTTAGAGATGTCTCTCCTTGTTGAAACTTTAATTAATCTTGGAGGTCTCTCTGAATCAATAGAAAGGTATTGTTTACATCTTGTGTTAACCATGAAATATGGATCTCAACTTTGTCAAAAGTGTTCCAATTGTGTCAAGAGGATTTCTGAATTTTCCAAATAGGTGTGTCCAAGTTGTGAAAAGTATGTGCACTTTTTTGGAGTGTTTGATTCCAGTATCAGAGGGTTAGAATGCCCTGATAGTGAGATGGTAATCAAGAAGATTTTTTGAGTGAAAAGACAACATGATTTGGGACCAATTGCAATAATCCTAAAGGACATGCAAGGTAGACTTCCAATTAAATTGAGAAATAATGACAGGCAGACCAGCAAGAGCAACATGACCAGAATGAAGAGAAAAAAGGGTATCCAAAACTACAGAGTTTCTGAGTGTGACACATGTGCAAGTACCCTCTATCCTAGATGAGACTCACCAGATGTGAACTTAGATTTCCATAATTTGAGTTTGTGCTTACTAAATGTGAGTTTGTGCTTCCTAAATGTGAGCTTCTTTACCAAATGCGAGCCAGGACTGACCAAAAATGAGCTTGTTTCCAATATGCAAGCTTATTTCCTAAATGTGAGCTAGGACTGACCAAATGCAAGCCTCTGATAGATTTTTCTATTTTTTTCTACTTTGTCTTGAAGTACGTGAAATTTTTTTTGACTCTAGAATTTGTCTGAGGATTTCCAGAGTGTATTTGAACAGCATGAATGTCATTTATTGTCAAAATGTTGTTTATTTGGGGGATTTATCTTGTAATGTCCCTGCTAGGGAACCCATAAGGAGTCAGGTCTTTTGACCTAAAATTTCAACTAACAATTTTTTTTTCTAACATTACATCATTTATTACACTCACAAGTACATTCCTTAAGGTTCCCTTAATGAAATCATTTACCAACATATTTGTGTTACTATTCAAATTGAATTCCATTTCTTTACTTTTACTTATACATTTCCAAATTTAAGAGAGAGGGTAAGAAAGTGATATTTCAATTACAAATACATCCCTTACTTCCTAAATCATTTTCATTTCTCTTTCCTACACATTGGATAACTACCCTTTTACAACTTACATATAAATTTTTACATAAGAAGCATTTCTTTTCTTTTCTTTTCAATATAGGAGACATAGAGAAGATAATTCAACATTACACTTTTCATTTCAACTTTGAACTTTCAAATAATATCCCTTGAAATAAACCCTTAGAACTATCCCACCATGATTACATTGCTTCTCTTTTTCCAATACAATTTATGGTAATGAATCCAATTACAATAATAAGTACATGAATGGCCTGAAGGCTTTACAAACATATATTTACATCCTCATTTGCAATAATACATGATACAAAATAGAAAGATCTTTATCACTGCATGAAAACTGAGGCATCCAAGTCACAAACCATGAATAACACCTCAAAAGATATGTGCCACACAGCCATGTGAAACTAGTGAAGTTCCACCCCCCATGCTAGGAGATAGCACCAAGTTACTCACAAGGCCCTAAGAAATCTAATGCTTCACAAAACAATAACTTAAACAAATACAAGGCATAACAAAATATCACTTAATTATACACAAGGGTTAGGTTTCTAGCCATCCCTCTAAGTGAGTGTCATCACATATCCTATTTATTGGGATCCTTCCTGGAAACCATGTAAACTTGATCTCCCTTTATGAATAGGGATCCATCCTGGCACTTACCTATGGTCCCGGTACTCCAACAGGACTATGTGGGCATTATTATATGTCTTTCATTATCTTTTGAATCTCCCATCCCAAGTTAATTTTAAGGTTATCACTTGATTACAAACTCACCCATAGGATCCCATGGCAACCACTTTGGGTCCCGACACCTATGGTGAGCCACTCACCTAGGGTACCTAGGCCCCTACCCAAAACATGACAAAAGAATCATAATACTTTAAATGCTTCATTTCAGAGGTTTAGGAAACTAACCTATGTACTTAGACCACCAGGATGAGCCCTAACCTTAATAATATACAACATAAGAATAGTAAAAGGATTTCACATACTCAAGAAACCTTAAGTACAACATTATGATCAACTTCAAGAAATAAAATGAACATTCAGAGAGGTACAAAGATGCAGACAGAGAACAGGATCAAGTTTGGAAGATATAGACCAAACCCCAAGCCAAACAGTTACCCAACACTGAAATCCATGACTCCAAAGTTTCCAGAATAGGTCCAAATAGAACATAAAAGTAATATAAAATAATAAATATTGATGGGGAAAATATTTTACTATAAACTAATGAACCTGCAGGGACCTATGAATCAAGGGAGAAGACAAAGTAATCTTGTCTTAGAAAGGTGGCAAGATATTACATATTTAAGTGTTGATGAATCTACTCTTGTAGGTTGGTTCAAGAGGGATATTGATCAAGAGAGGAGTAAAATTGAGTTTTAGATGTGTCCTAGTGGTTTGAATCATAAGGGACCCTTTATCTGTGTGATTTTAGAGACTATTTCTAGAAACATATATATGAATGTTATAAAAATATAGTCTCAGTGCAGTGAGCATAACTTTTGTTTGCACTATTAGATCTTCCTAATTTTCATATATGTTGGCGAAAACCTAATTGTGCACATTATCACCAGAGAGATTTTCATAATAAGGTCAAATTCAAAAGTTATTTACAAAAGACTACGGGTATAGGAAAATAAACTAGAACACTTTGTCTATTTCCAATTAACACATTTTTTTTATTTTCATCCTAATTACAAATCATTTCACAACAGAAACTTTTAAGATCATATAAAAAATATAAATATGTAAAACACACACACACACACATTCACATATAATAAGATGATTTCCCTAGTTCAAGACCCTACCTGGAGTCCTGCAGAGAAACTTCACAATGAATGGAGCACACCTCTGTGAGTTCTCCAAACCTTGAGTGAGATGGTAGCCTCATGGATGAAGTCTCCTTCAGAAACCAATCTTCTCCTCCTTCCTTAGACAACTCTCAATACACTCACAGAAAGATGGTAAATCACACCTACACGGAGACAAAATCTCAAAATGACTTCTGGATTCAATATTGCAAGAATCACAAACTTTTATCCTCCAAAAAATCCCAATCCCTAATCTCTTAAAAAAACCCAATAAATTTATCCCCCAACTATATGGTTGGAGGTGTTGCTTTATGGGAAGAAAATTCTCCAACTTCCATAGTTGGTTGAAATATTTAACCAAAAATTCTTGTAACTAATAATAAAGTTTTCAATTATTTTAATTAAAAAAACCCTTCAAAAAAACCCTATAACAAACATAATAGACATAATTCTCTTAAGGAAAACACATAGCACAATTGGAATCAAACTAGCCTAATTTCTAGGAGGTCTCGAGTTCAACTCCCCCTAGATAGCTAGTTTTACCAAAAAGAGCTATTTTTATTATCTCTTATTTTTATTTTACTTTTATTTAATATACTTTATTTAATACACTTTATCTTATCATCAAAATACTATTTACACAAGTAATTAGAAATACACAGATAATATTATTTATATATGTATGGGTATATGCATGTGCACCCACATATACACATACCTATATAACATACACTTGATAATAATACAAATATTAACTAAGTCTATATATATACACTTTTTACCATAATAAAACCAACATCATAAATCACAAGATAACATCAAAACATAACCCATAAGACAACATCATTGTATGACTATAAATAATTAACTAAGTCTATTATCTTGTGTTAGAAATAATTGAGAGGGGGGGGGGGTGAATCAGTCGCCTCAAAAATATTCCAATAAATCAACCCAAAAACTTAGTACCACAATATTAAGCCTCTAGTTATCTTTAGTCCTACAATATGTATGCCTTCAAATAATCATATCAAATAACTAATGCCCAGAGTTCACTATTAAACCTTATTCTTAATGTTTATCGATTAGCAATCTTTCATTTACTGAAAAATAGTAAATTGCTTAGTGTATACCAATCAATCCAGATTAGTTATGTGTAATGCAAAACACTAAATTAATGACTCATAAACACATTGACACATGGATTTTTAACGTGGAAACCTTGTTAAGAGAAAAACCACTTGGGACCAGTAACCCAAAATTTTCACTCTTCTAAAGTGAGCTCGGTGAAGAGCCAACCATGTTAAAGGTTACAAACACACTGTTAGGTGTGACCTTGTTAGAGGATTTAAATAGAATAGTTTGTCACTTGATATCTGGCATCTCTATGCTACCTTCTCTAACCAAACCCAGTGTAGTTTGTCAAATGGTATGTGGCATCTCATGCTATCTTCATGATCAAGATTTTTGATACTCCTTGGGATGTATCTCAATATAGAAAGGATTGCTAAGTCCTACTCGATTAAGAGAATTTTTGAATCAGTGGTTAAATTTAAACAGTAAATGATCTATTTGCACATACAACTTAGACTTGCTGATTTTTAGATCTATTATAAGCTCATAATACCTTTATGATCAATGTATCTTTTCAATACCTTTACTCCACTTCTTTCTGCCTGGTGATGATGTGCTTCTCTGTAGCTCAGTGTCTGCAGAAATCTATAGCTCTTTCCTCAACTTGATTGATCAGGACTATATGAAGTTTTTCTTCATCAGTTTCTCTTCAACATCCTACTTTTTCATTCACTCCCCTAATTCACAATGAATTAGATTATCCTTTTATAGACATGATATTGTAATAGCCCAAAATTGGCATCTTGAAACCCTAACCATTTTTTTTGCATTTGTCATTCTTTTGGATCATGAAAGTCCTATTGTACTAGGAAATTCTAATTTTTGACTGACTCTACTCAACCTAAGTGTCAAATGCAGAAAATCCTAAATCTGCATTACATACATTATATTTAATTCCTAAATATCAATCAATTAGCTAAACAAACCCTATGATTGAATTAATTTAATTATAAAGTCCTAGCACTTTAATTAAATTACATTCACCTGTTTTAGCTAAAACACATAAAAAGGAACTAAATAATATTTAATTATTAAATAAATATCCTCATTTCAATAATTGAATTTAATTATTCAAATAATTAAGAAAAAAATACATTTATGAGGTCATATTCTATTTATTTAAATTAAATATCCTCTCAAAAATGTTCTCTCCAGTTCAGAAATAGAAACTTTGAATTAACTGTGCTTTAAAGAGAAAGAAAATAGTTAAAATCAAAAAGATAAATAGTTCACTGCTTTCTTTTAAAGAAAACTTGCTAATCTGAACTGTATTTTTTATCTGTTTTATTTCAAAAGGAAACTTTCTATTCTAACCAGACTCTCAGTCTATAAAAGAACTCCCATTTCTCATTCAAATATATGCATTGTTAGAATAACGAATTACTGCTGCATTTTATAGTTCATAATCTCATTTACATTAAGCTCTCATTTGCAATAGATTAGTTTCATTTTCTTAGATTAATCTCATTCAAAATCATGTCATAGTTTAATCTCATTTAGATTAACCTTGCATCTTTCATTTAGATTAATCTTGCATTGAATTTCAATCATGGAGAAAAATCCTTCATTCTTGGATTTGTCTAGGTTGTGAGACTCTCGTTCTGAGAGCCATTCAAAACCCCGTCTGGATAGGAGGCAACAGGTCGAGTCATACAGGCATGCAGGATGAATAAATCATATTCATTTATGTATGTGGCTAATGAATAAGGACTATGTTGAAGTGTAAGGTTGAATAAGAAGGCCACATTTAATGTATACATTTATGGCTCCCACCGCGGGGCTAAAAAATTAGTTTTTGGCCTCATTTTATTGCACTTATTTTCATTTTTGTGCTTTGTATGTATGTCTCTATCAGAGATGTCACATAAAATTTCACAGAGCCTCATGTAAACTTTCTATTTCTTCACAAGATTATCTGTACTTCTTTGCGTGAGCCTGCGAGAATCGTCACGTGAACTTTGATACCAAAAACCTTTATTTAATATTTCTTATCTCAGTTTTTCTAACCATATGTTGCTTCCTGACTTTTGTGTTTCTCTAATTTTATTTTTGGAATAGCTTAATAGTGGTTTGCTGGATGCTGAGAATGAAGAAAGAAATTACAAACTACTAAAGGATGCTTGTCGAAGACCTTGTGTGTTTTCACAAAACTCTCATGTTTATTTTTAGTAGTTAGAAAATTCTTTAGCTTGGTGCTTAAAATGAATCATTGTCTTGCATGCTTGAAGTGTTTTCTAGTTTGTAATTCCAAAGAACTATATGAACATATCCTCTCCCCTCGCCTTTACAGATCTTGGGTGTAAGAGGAATTCATATGATTCTTCTAGAGTGGCTACCTCCGAAGTACTTTAATAGAGCCAGTGAGAGTGAATTGCCCAATTGGTAATAGGCTAAAGCCAAGCCCTTCCAAATCAGTATATAAAAAATGTCATTGTCATTTATCTCACAATGGACAGGTGTGAATTTGTTGTGGCAACCAAAATCTCCTCTAGTACCCTAGTGGTGCGTTAAAGTCCCGACATTGTTAAGGTGTAAAACTTGCTTTGAAAGGATTGGGAGAGCCCCCTTTATTGGGAAAATGACTTGATCAAAACCACTTGAATGGATGTCCTTACTAAATTTTTTTGTTATAGTATCCAATCCCTCTATCTATTAGCACGGAAGGTCAAAGACCGACTAAGGCATCCCACACTTTCACGACTCTTAGTAGAGACAATAGCCCTTTGGGAAGCAATTCTCTAGGGATTCAAAGCTTGGTGTGCCTAAGAATTGAGTGCACATGTAAGGAGGATCCCGTGCCTCCAAGCTTTTAAGTTTTCCACTATAAGTAGGCACGGATGAACTTTGGTTCAAGTGGGAATTCAACAGATATTGCCTTGGCTCACCTAGGATTGTGATGTGTATGTTCTGTTACTACAAACATTTTTCTTAATGTGTTTTGCGTGGGTGAATCATTTAAACAAATGAAAAAAACATCAAATCACACAACTTTCCAAATTCAAACATGTCCAAAACAATCTGCAACTTGAACTTTCTATTAGAACACAACATAATCTATCTTGAAAAACAAAATTTGGTTCTAACTATCTGATTCTATAGAATTTCGCTGTCAAAATTGCCAAATTTTGTGCGATATTCTACCACCTTTGCGTCATTCTTTGGGAAACTTTGTGTGACATGCTATAAACTGTCACGCGATATTATGCAATTTTTATGCTATTTGTTCACCATCCTGTCACCTTTTTTCTGTGATCTTTTACACTGGACTATAGAGTCTCGCATGAGCCTGTGCAAATCTTCGCATGAGAAAGTACTTCTTCGCGTGAGTCTGATACCATTTTTCCAAAATAGTGAGCTATTTCCCATCTGTCCAGCATACCTTTGCTAAATCGGGTTCTTGTTCTGGGTCTATTTATCTACCTTTTGTCTACACACAGTCTGCAACTGGATTTCTTGGGTTGAAAATTACGTGATTCTTTCTTAAACTTGTCTCATCTCATATCTTTTGTTCTCTTTCTACTATTTCATCATATCTTGCATCATGATAGCCACCTCTTGGCTGTCCTAGCCTTATTTTTGACAATTCACACTGGATATACCTCACCCTTTTAGAACTTTGTGCATTTACCTTGAGACAGTTTCAAGCATGGTCCTAGTTCACATTCCTTGTATCATCTTTGTCTATGACTATTACAACTCAAAGTGGAAAAACAATCCCTTCATGTATCCCTACATAGGGTAGACCTATCAACCAAGCTGAAATATGTTCTAAAATTTTCACATAGTCTGAGGGTAGTGGGGAATCATTGCATCCCCCTTATGTCAAATGATCATTTCTAGTGGATTTTATTTAGGTTCAAAACCCTTTGTTTGAAGAACATACAAATTTTTAAGAATTGCTTCCTGAACTTAACACTAGTAAAACAACAAGAGTTCTCGTAGGTACAACACCTCTAGATAATCAACCTCCTCATATAGAATCTTTGCACACTGAACACTTGCATTCTAGCAAGATGGAAGATCATAATCTATTAGGTGAACAAAGTAGAGATGACGATCACTCTAAAACTAGGAGTAAATTCCATTATCATGACCCCCCTAATGATGAGGAGATAGATATAACCCAAGCAGATATCAAAGGTGCTCGTGCCAATAAAAATTTCTGCAAGATGATGGAAATTCTCCTAGTTGAGGAAAAAGAGAAATATATTCTCTAACTAGCCAAGCATGGGGCTAAGTTACCCTCTAACTACAATGTAGAGATGCTTGTCACTAAAGAGGAAGAAACTGAAAACTCCAAGTTACAAAAACAAGTTCAAAGTATGCAAGAATAAATTCTTCAACTCATGAAGGATAAAGACAAACCCGCTACATAGTTCACGCTGGAAAGCATTTGTCCATTCTCATTTGATAAGAGTCTATGCATGCCTCCTTTTCTTAAAGGAGTTGAACTTCCCAGGTATGATAAATACTTGGGTACCTCTGATCCCCAGGATCATCTGAGAGAGTTTGGTGCTCTCTCTATGGATTTCATACATGATCAAACCTACATCATGTGTCTCTTCCCATGTAGTTTGGGAGGGTCATCTATGGAGTGGTTCTCAAGGCTACCAACTGGAATCAAGACTTTTGATGAAATTGCCAACTTGTTTCTGCAACACTATTCCCACAACATTCAACATCTGGTTCACATCCAAGATCTTTGCAACTTGAAACAAAATCATGGAGAACCTTTCTTGACATTTCTCCAAAGATGGAGACAATCTTCTTCCTAGCTTTGGGTATCAAGTAAAGCTACAAGGTCCTTTAACCTTTGATGACATGATTAAGCAAGCTGCGATAATTAAGACTTTTATGGTCAAGAAAGGAGACTTGACCTTACACAAGGAAAATAAACAAGGCTCTTCCTCCTCAAGCAAAGATAAACCCAAATTTCCCATCAAGAACCAAAATGTTATGAATGATGGAGTTGTAGAAAATGTGACTCCCAAAGCTTCAAAGGTTGCTTTTAATCTCACTACCACTATACAGGCACCCAAAGCCACTAAATAGGCTATGAAAAAATCCAAACTGAGTAATTCACATTTTTCCATATCTAAACCTTGGGCTCCTCAACCCAAGCGTGAGTACACTCCTCTAGGAGAACCTCTTGATGTGGTTTACAAGACCCTCTTGGACAACCATTTACTCACTCCTCTGGATAACTCACGTCCTTTTGATCTACAACCTTGACCATCTTGGTGCAATGAATCTACATTTTGTGATTACCATTAGAACAAGGGTCACAAGATGGCTACCTGCATTCAATTATGACACAAGATCCAAGACCTTATTGATAGTGAGGTTATTGCTATGGTAGGTCACAACAAGAACTCAGACCACCAAGCTTTCAAAGACCCATTTCTTCCTCATGGTAAAGGTGAATCATCTAAAGGAAAGAACATTGATGCCAAGGTCAACTATACATACACCAATAACGACAATGTTATTAATATGGTTGAACCTATGGATGATGAATACTATAACATTGTCATTCTTAAGGGAAGGGAAGATACCCCCAATCCCAAAACTCCTTACATCTTGTGAGGGTTTTCAAATCAGCCCTCCAAACAAGAACAGTCTCAGGTTAGTGCAAATGTTGTTACTCGATCTCATGCTAAAATCATTATCAAAGGCCCTGATCCTTCTACATCTGTACCAACACAACCTGTAGACAAAGCTATTGTTGGCTCTGCCAACAAGAATCTGAAATTGAGTTCCTCATCTAATGGTGGAAATTATAGCATACTAGATCATTTATAGTGTACTAATGCTCAGATCACCATCTTCGAGCTGCTAAAAATCTCCCCTACTCATAGGGAGATCCTTGACAAAGCCCTCACCGAGGCAAATGTCCCAAAAGATCTTGATCTCGACTAGTTTCAATCCATGGTATGTCACTTGACCTCGTCTCATTACTTGTCTTTCTATGAGGAAGATGACCATTCTTTGAGTCACCCATACAATAACCCCTTGCACATTGAGGTCATGATTTGTCCAAAGCATATTTGTCATGCTCTCATAGATAATGATGTTAGCCTCAACACTTTCTCTACTAGCTTCCTTACTGAGTTAGGCTACAGAAAAGACTACATAGATGCCCGTAAAAAGATAACTATTAAGGCCTATGGTGAATAAGAATGAAAATTAAAAGGGCTAGTTGTGTTACCAATTAGATTTGACCCTATTAAAAGGGATGTTATCTGTCAAGTGCTTGACATTACTTTAGCATACAATATTTTGTTGGGAAGAACATGGATCCAAAAAATGCAGGTCATCAGTGCATTAAGTTCCCATTCTAGGGGTCTAAAGTGACTATACCTGCTAATACATGCTATGATTGCAACACACTCACAAAATCTGCTGGCATCTTTGTGCCCACCAATAGAGAGTCTACTAGGCTCTTCGAGACTAAACTGAAGGAAATGCTAAAGGGTCTGACACTCAAGGAAATTGACATGGGAGGGTATCAGATTGAACCCATGCTATTTATTACATCTCTGCCTTTGTCTCCACATTCCTATGGGTGACCTTCTGAGAACACTAAACCTTCTACAGCTCCTCCTCAAACAAAATATGGTGGTACCTTTGTACAAGCCATGCCACCATTAGAAGAAGAAGCTAAAAACAGGGCTATCAAAGCTTGGATCTATAAAGGGGAGGACACATCTACAAAGGGAATGGTCCTATAGGTGTGAATCATAAATGATTTCTCACACCACTTGAAGCTATTGGTCGACGAACATGTGACTCTACATGTATAGGCTTCAAGAAGCTCACATTTTAACTGGGGATAAACAAATTTGTACCTCAAACAGATCACCAACCAACACCTGAAGGTACATCTAAAACTGAAGAGTCTAAAGATAGCTCTGAGGAAGACTGCTTCCCTTGTCCTATTCCTCCAGATCTGGTAGCATTCTTTGCTGAGCCATATGATTTTATATCGTGTGTTAGTATAGTCAAGACTGACAGTGACTTTGATGAAACCAATTCACTTTCTCCATTAACCTATGAGCGGTGGAAAGAAATGCAAACTATAAATCTAGGTCATCAGGATGATTTGTACATACCACCACACTTCCAAGAGTAGTTTGAATAGGCACAAACCCAACCACTTCTCACTAAACAAGTAGTAGATGATGCTGCAAGCACTGATGAGGCACCTAGGTCAAAAGGTGCTCATCTGACCATAGTAGAGGTTCTGGGGAGAACTCATCCAAACTGGGGACAAAGGGTTGATTTCACTCATGTTCTTGATATGAGGCCTAATGATGAAATGGGCTCTCATGAGTATGATTTTGATGATTTTTCATATACTACCTATGACAGGGATATAGATATAATACACACATATGAAAACCTTCTCAAAGTAGGTGAAGGGTCTAGTGTAAGGTCAAACGAGTTTGATTCCATCGATGTTAACATGTCATCTACTATGGTTGCTAGGGGTCAAAGGAATTTGACTACACCTTTGGATGAGATTTCTCTAGGTCTCGACTTGCTAGTCCTTGCTTTCAATGATTATACTATGAACGCACTTGAACCTATTACTTCTCTTTCACTCTGCCATCTCGAGCTCATAGAATGGAACTCTCCCTCCCCACCTAATGAATTCCTTACATTCCAGAATGACTATGCTCTTGCCTGTTACCTCAATGTTGTCAAACTTGTAATTTCGTCCACTAGCAAAGACAGTGTCAACATGACTGAGGCCGATACCAAGTATCTCAATCATAAAATCAAAAGAAGAAGCAATAGGTGATCTGATGGTGAAAACCACATTGTGGCAGTGTCAGAGCTTAAAAAAGTCAAAATAAAGGATGTATCCAAGGGTGAAAACCTATCTGAGGCACCTGAGGATGAGATACTTGATACATTTTTGAGTCATTTCCAGGAATGATCATCTTTTCTTATTGAGCCAACTCAGCCAGTCAACTTGGGTACAAAAGCTGAAGCTCAGATCATTCATTTGGTATAATCATTATCTGAGGCAAAAAGAGAGGAATTCATTACATTCTTCCAGAGAAAGAAGATAAAATTTGCATGGAAATATTCAGACATGCCAGGATTAGACCCTAATCTAATCATGCATCATTTGTCCATTGCACCAAGCATCAAGCCTGTCATACAAAAGCTTTGGAAAATGTATCCATATATGGCTCTACTTGTCAAAGCTGAAATGGAGAAACTTCTTAAGGTAGTATTTATCAGAGTAATTGACTATGTAGAATGGATCTCTAACATTGTTCCAGTGTTGAAACATGAAAAATCTATCTGATTCTACACAGACTTCAGAGAATTGAATAAGGCATGTCCAAAGGATGACTTTCCATTGCCTAATATTGATAAGATTGTAGATATGACAACATGATATGAAATGTACTCACTAATGGATGGTTTTTTTGGCTACAACCAGATAAAGATCGTGCCAGAGACCAAGAGAAAACTAATTTCACATGTGCATGGGGCACTTTCTACTAGAACATCATGCCTTTTGGACTCAAGAATGCTGGTGCTACATATCAAAGAGCTATCACCACTATATTTCATGATATGATGCATAAAACAATGGAAGATTATGTTGATGACACTCTAGCTAAGATCATGCAATGAGAGAAACACCTTGCAGATCTAGGTCCTATACTAGATCGCATGGAACAGTTCAGTCTATGGCTCAATCCTAAGAAATGTTCATTTGGCGTAACATCTGGAAAACTTTTTCGCTACATCATCTCTTCAAAAGGCATAGAAGTGGATCCTGAGAAGGTCCAAGCTATCATGGAAATTCCACCACCAAGGAATATTAGACAAATAAGAGGACTTCAAGGCCAATTATAGTCTATTCGGTGCTTCATCTCACAACTGGCGGACAAGTCACAACCATTCAACAAGACTTTACACAAGGGTGTGGCTTACCAATGGAACAAAGAATGTGATGAGGGGTTCACACAAATCAAACAATATCTTGTGAACCCACCAATATTGACGCCTCCTATTCATGGGAAGCCACTCATACTTTACATCTCTGCTACAAATACATCACTAGGTGTCCTATTAGCCCAAGAAGATCATAACAACAAAGAAAGGGCTATCTACTACATTAGTAGAACTCTGGTCTCATATGAAACAAACTATTCTATTATAGAGAAGGTTTGGCTCGTAGTGGTATTTGCTTCACAAAAACTATGACACTACATGCTGGCTCATACTACATGCCTAATTACTAAGATTGATCCTCTAAAATATTTGCTCAGTAAAGCTACACTCACAAGTAGACTAGCCAAATGGGTCATGCTTCTCATTGAATTTGATTTTGAGTATGTAGAAATAAAATCCATCAAGGGGAAAGCAATTGTAGATCAATTAGTGGAAGAACCTCTAGTAGATCATCAACCATTGAACATTGAATTTCTAGATGAGTCCATATTACTTCTCACACATTGATCTTGGACTATGTTCTTTGATGGTTCATTTACCCAACATGGGTCAGGTGTTGGGATACTGTTCATCACACCTCAAAGGTACTCTTTACCAAAAGCATACAAGATGTTGTTTCCTTGTACAAATAACATTTCTAAGTACAAAGACTTGATCAATGGTATGAAGATTTCCCTTGAGTGGCGAGTGGAAGAGCTCAATGTCCTTGGAGATTCACAATTAGTCATCAATAAAGTAAATGATAGCTATCAGACAAAAGATGACAAGTTGGTGCCTTATAAATGACTGGTTGATGACCTCAAAAAATATTTTCTTCAAATCACATTTCAACAAGTTCCAAGGGCAGATAATAAAGTGGATGATGCAATGGCTACTCTTTCTTCCATGCTACAGATGCCAAAAAATGATTTTTGACATGAATTCCTAGTGGAGATGTTATGCTACCCAGCCTATGATTCCCCTGATTCCTAGATGATCTATTTTTTCATTGGACATGATTCATCCCGCTACCATCATATTTATTCCTTCCTTCGTGACTAAATTGTTCTAGACACTTACACCTGGAATGAGAAATGTCACTTAATCTGCAGTGCTTCACGGTTTGTCATCATCGCTAACGACTTATATAGGCAAGGTCTAGATGGTACCCTTCTTAGGTGTTTAGAACCCGATGAGTCCAAACATGCGTTAGTAGAGGTGCATGAAGGTATCTATGGGTCTCACTCTAATGTACTGACACTGGCCCATAAACTTATTAGAGCTGGTTACTATTGGCCAGATATGGAAAAAGAAGCTACACAGTTTGCTAAGTCTTGCAAACAACGTCAACTACATGGAAATCTGATTCATGCTCCAGCCAAGGAGCTTATTCCTTTCATTACTTTCTGGCCATTTCAACAATGGGCCTTTGATTTGGTGGGTCAGATTTATCCCTTGTCCTCAAATGGACATAAGTTCATCATCACAACTATAGAATATTTTACCAAGTGAGTGGAGGCAGTCCCTCTCACTGTGGCCAATGGCAAGTCTGTAGCAATGTTCATTCTCAACTACATCATCTGCGGGTATGGTGTACCCTCAGCAATAATCACTAATCATGGGGGGTAGTTCAAAAACAAGGATTTGACAGAGCTATGATCTAAGTTTAAAATCACTCATCACTGGTCTTCCATCTATTATCCTTAGGGTAATGGACAGGTAGACGCATCAAACAAGACAATCCTTAAAATCGTGTATCGCACAGTTTACAAATCTGGATGAGATTAGCATTTCCAGATCAATCTAGCTCTCTGGGCATATAAGATAAGCATAAGAACACCAATAGGGGATACACCCTATGCTTTGGTTTATGGAGAAAATGTTGTGTTACCAATTGAGTTTGAGATTCCTTCTCTATGAGTCTCTCTGAAGGGCCTCATTACTGACGATGATAACATAATATCTCGGCTACAAGAGCTAGAACTACTTGATGAACATCGACAAGTGGTGTTTGATCACCTTAGAGAATATCAGAAAAGGATATCCAAGAGCCATAACAAGAAGGTTTGACCAAGGGACTTCTAGGTGGGTGACCTCGTTCTGAGGGAGAACCCTAAGAATCAACAACATCGGGACCAGAAGGGAAAATTTGAACCAAATTGGCTTGGTCTATATGTTTTCACTATTGTATTTGGGTCTGGCACCTATCAAATTTCTACTACTGAAGGGGAGCAACTCAAGGAGCCAATCAACGCCCTTCATCTGAAACGGTTCTATAGATGAGACATCTTTAGTGTGCTCATGTACATAGTAAAGTCCTAAAAAAAAATTAAAAATCAAAAAATTTCCTGAAAAAATGATCATCTTAGTGAAAACCTAGCAATAGGCGCTTTGATGTATCTCCAAAAAAATTATATATTACAAAAATTAAAAAAATTAAAAAATTAAAAAATACGAAAAAGAGAAAAAGAGAAAAGGTGTCATTGATGAAAACCTGGCAAACAGGCATCATGGTAGCAAATAAAGAATTTCTACCAAGAGGGTGAAAACCTAGTAGATAGACACCTCTTGTTTCACATTTCTATATCTATCACAACACCACTTAGCTTTATACTTTTTCTTTCTTGCTTTCCTACTTGTATTTTCTTTTTCGCATGTTCTTAGTTCTCGTCAAGACACCAACTTACATGGATTGAAACTGGTCATACTCTCAGGACAACCCTCCTAGTCTAGGGGGCACTATCCTATCACCTTTTGGGATCTACTTCATGACAATCACCAGTGGTTCTCACTGTGTCCACCTACTACCGCTTAGCTTATACTGAGTTCTCTCTCCTTGAGAATCTCCCTAACATCAGTCACCAGTAGTTCTCACTGTGTTTGCCTACTAATGTCTAGCTAGTACTACGATCTCTTCACTTGATAATCTCTCTCACACCAGGCACTAGTGGTTCTCACTGCATTTGTCTACTTTTTCTGTACTATTAAGATTGCTCACATCCGTTACAGTTGGAGTTATACTCAAACGCTCTATCTACTGATACTTAGTCTTGACGATCCTTTACTTTAGTTTGTACATAGCTTTCAGTCACTTTCATGACACTTTGGTTCCTTTGCAAACCCTACTGACTTGACACTAATTCAGCACCATACGCTTGGGGACAACCAAATCTAGTTTGTCCTCATAACATATGTGAAGTTGGTCACTGCTACAAGGGGCATGGGTCCCCAAATCTAATCGCATCTTTGGTTTACACCAGAGTCAGTAATCTTGTTATTTCTAAAGGACAACACTCTACTAACACAAAAAGGTGTTTTTCAACACCACCCTCAATAGTGTTTTTCAACACTATCTTTGGACACATCTTTGTTTTTCAACACATAATTGATATCTCAAACATAAACACCTATCGATGGCAATAAAACACAATGTACTCACAAGCACAACGGTGTTTTTCAACACCTCTATACACATACATATTCAAAAACTTTGAAACTGACTGAGCCATGATTGAATCTTTCTTTGTATGTTGTCTATTCTCATGGATTTTGTTGATATTTTCTTTGTCTAGTGCTTGTTGGTGTTGTCCCTGTTAGCATTTTCCCCTGACCTTGTCAAAGAAAAGGCTAATTAACAAGGATCAAACAATCCTCCTTCACTTTGAGCTTAGAGGCTCAGGCAGGTGTACCTATTGGATTCACTCTTTCGGCGAATCATGGGATGGATTCCTGCCAATCACACTTGATCTAACAATCATTCATAGCTCTTTAAATAGAAAAGTAAAATTGATTTGATATTTTATGATT
Source organism: Thuja plicata (assembly GCA_018584345.1). Lineage (NCBI taxonomy): Eukaryota > Viridiplantae > Streptophyta > Pinopsida > Cupressales > Cupressaceae > Thuja > Thuja plicata. Next base: position 285,146 of record MU225838.1, read on the forward strand.
TGATGATGATAACTACATAAAGAAGCAAAGACCAGTACCTTGTCTATTGGGCAACAGAGTCATATAAACATACATTCACAAAAAACCCTCTAAATCCAAATACATAGGACCCAAATGAAGTGCCTTACAAATCATTCTTTTCACTCCAACACCTGGACATCAGATTCATATCCAACCTTGAAACCTCTAAACCTGTCTATAAAATTTACTCCTTCCTTGAAAGAAACTAAAACACAAATTCATAGTTACCTTATAATTGGTGCACTAAAATGCCTTACAAATTTATGCACAAAGACTCGGGATGAAACACAAAGACATCAGACAAATACTGAAGAGGGATTCCATTTTCTTTTCATTAAAAACTTCTGATTTAATACATCTACATAACAAAGAACTCAAAATTAGACACACAAAATCAGAATGTTGCCTTGTAGCATTAATTTCACCATCCTTGTACAATTGAGAAGACAAGAGATATAGAGGAATTGAGAAAACCAAAATTTTCACTGACACCTATCAATTCCTCCCAAAAAATATGTGCAACTATTTCTTTCTCTAACTGCAAAATTCTGATTTGATATGCACCCAAAAGGATTTCAAAATCCAAATCTTCATCTCAAGACCTTTCCAACAGTATATAATACTTCATATTTTTTATAAGAATTGGTCATTTAACCATGAAAACAAACTTCATTTCTCGTGCACATTCAGTTGAGATTTTGAAATTTGTAAATCATAATAAAGTTTGAACTATAGAAGTATTTTAATTTGGTTGCAAATTTAAATTATCTACACATTCTTCCCAGAAGTCACTAGAATTCACCACATGTCGCTGCCTGACTGGCTCTATTTTACCTCCGCGACTGCGTGATGAGCCATTTTCTCCTGCGGGACTAAGCGCCTACCTGCTCCGCGACTGCACGACGAGCTCAGTCACTCACTTGTGATCCCTTTCTGTCATCTCAGAAATCATGCACAACTACACGAAGAACCATTTTCTCTAGCGCGACTGAGCGACTACCTACTCCACGACTGGGCGATGAGCTCGGCTGCTCACTCGCGAGCCCTTCTTGTCATCCAGGAAATCATGCACGACTGCGTGATGACTCATTTTCTCCTGCATGAATGAGTGACTGCTTGCTCCATGATTGCGTGATGAGCTCTGTCTCTCACTCGCAAGCCCTTTATGTTATCTTGGAAATCATGCACGACTGCATGATGAGCCATTTTCTCCTACGCGACTGAGCGACTGCCTACTTCATGACTACGTGACAAGCTCAGTCGCTCACTCATGAGCCCTTTTTGTTTTCTTGGAAATCATGCGCGACTGTGCGATGAGATATTTTCTCCTATGCGACTGCTTTCTCCGTGACTGCGCAGTGAGCTCGATCGCTCACTCGCGAGCCCTTTTTGTTATCTTTGAAATCATGTGCGACTACGCGGTGAGCCATTTTCTCCTGCACGACTGAGCGACTACCTGCTCTGCAACTATGCGATGAGCTCAGTCACTCACTTGCAAGCCCTTTTTTATCTTGGAAATCATGTGCGACTGTGCAATGAGCCATTTTCTCATACGTGACTGAGCGACTGCCTACTCCACGACGAGCTGAATCACCAACTTGCATGTCTTTTTCATAACCTTAATCTTCATGCGCAACAAGAAAATTTTTGGTCTATGACTGCATGATTGGCTCTTGTGTGACTACATGTTAGGCTCACTTTTGGTTCGCGACTAAGTGACGAGCTGCTCCGCGATTGTATGATGAGCTCATTTCTAGTCCATGACTACACGACTACAAATACTTAGAAGACCATAACTTTTGCTTTTCAATCTGGGTTTCTCTAAAAAACTTTTGGTAGAGTGCACACATTGTCGTCTCAAACATATTAACAATTCACCTTGACCCATTTCATATATTTGGAGATATGGTTAAAAATGTGACTAGATGTGCTCCCACATTTGTAATTAAAACTTGAAATGGTTCAGAGACTTTGTTTACTTTCCACATTTTGTATTTTGGTCACATGCCTATGTTTTTTCTTCCATATTTTCATTTATTTCTTACAGAGAATTCAAACCACTGTCTTCTATTCTAAATTGATTTGCATGACTTCACTTACCAACAGCGTTATGTTCATGAACTTCCAGGCTTAAGAGGCATCTCATACAAAACTTTGGAAAACCCCACATCAAGTTCACTTTGTGCCTCTTCGACACCTTTCCCATCTTCAATTTACTGAAATGTAGCCTATTGTGAAATTTGCCCATGAAGCATTGAAATGGAAGCCATTATAACTAACTTTGTATATCTCTGTAATATTGATCTGAAAAATAGCGACTAGCCTTTGGAAATGGCCTTAAAAACTGATTGAAAGGTCTACCAAAGCTCCCAAATCTAGAAGACATGAAGTCTTTCATGTTTACTAGCATCCTATAAAATCATATCTCCATGACGCCTTCAGAAGTGATATATTTTAAACTCCTAAGTTGACCATTTTCATAAATTACAAATGCACTTGTCAAAACATGTGCAAACTAACTTTAGATTCACTTCTCTAAAGTAGGTCACTTGATAAAACTGGGAAATGTGCAAAAATGTAGACTTAGGTGAACACCTCCAAATGGCTACCTCCAAAACATATCAAAATTGAAATCTGAGAGCTGGAACCCACTATACTTTCTTAATGAAATGTGTTGAACCCACTCCCCAAGTGGTATTTCATGAAAAACATCAAGTCTCTTTTTGCATGCATTCAAAGTAATTCTTTTTCGCAACCTTTTAGGGAAATTTTTACTTAGTAACTCCAAATTTCTTCAAAATTTTGAGAGTACTAACAATGGCTCTATCTGGGGACGTGTGCCCCATGTGAGCATGCAGAGAATTCAGAATCATTGGTTCAACAGACCATTCAAAGAAACAAATCATATTTTTCTCTTTTATCTTCTCCTTTCTCTTTCTAGAAATCCTTATTGAAAACCACACAATTTAAAACAAAGGAACTTCACAAATATACAAATTATTCACAAAATCCACAAGCCCTTCCTCATCTGAAATCAACACTTACCCCTATCAAAAATATGGTTCTCATCTCCATGACTCACGGGTAAACTGAAAACATCACTTTCATCTGCCTGATCCAACACATTGCCACAAATATTTAGCATATCACATATAAAATATTCAATACCTTTACTGTCGACATGCATCGGGACATCACAAAAGTACAAAATGTGTTGATCACTATGTAACACAAGGCTATCACATTCTTTTAAATTTTCAACCAAATGAAAAGAAAAATATTCCAATTCCACTACATGGCTAGAAGGATGTTGATTTACTTCAACTAATGCTTGGACATCAAAGGAAAAAGATTCATATTCCATCCAATGTGCATCACACAAGCATTCAAATAAATCATGCTAAACTACAACTTGTGGTTTCAGATTTAGCTTATCCTAAAAAACATTAGCATGCTGGATTGGAAAATGAAAAGACTCACTTTCTGTTTGATGGCTGACATGTCCTTGTTGATTCATTTCAACATCTTTAAATGACAATGCATCAACACTCTTATTATCATCCCATGCTTGCAAGAACAAACATACCTCTGCCTAAAGAAAATAATCTGAAATAGAATCTAAATCTTCTCCCAGCTCCACACCAAACATTTCAAATTGTGGTTCAAATAAATAATCAGGCAGTTCATTATTATCATCTTGGCACACATCTTGCTGAAAAATTTCAGAGGTTGGTTCATACAAATATGACATTGACCCCGCTGCAGCAACTTCATATTCATTTTCATGGTTCTTAGGATCAACAGCTTTGCATGACAAGTCATAAGATGAAAGCATACAAATTGAAAAATCAGTATCATCATCATTGTTATCTGACACAAAAGAATTCAATATTGTTTTAGAAAAATCCGCATCTTCACAATCATCTCCAACACAAGACAAGTCTTCCTCTTCTTCACAAGGCTACACATAAACCATCACTTTATCTTCACAAAGATCAGAGCCATTGTGGATCCATGGATCCTCTTCCTCAACTGATTTCTCATAAACATCCTCACCATCTGCATCAGCAAAATCTTTTAGGACTTCATCATTTGGGGTTGCAAAATCATTGTCTAATAAAACACTTTCCTCCTCTTTACTTTCCACATTCTGCTTTGAAACATAATTTACATCATGATTATTAAGATCAGCAGGGATAAAGATACTTTGACAATGATTTTCTTTTATCAATCCACATCTATCTACTGTGTTTGATATATTATGATGGCAAATTCCAGCAGATGGAAAATCCCTTGGAATGATTCCATATCTTAAATTATTTTTAATGCCCATTTATGTTTTAAAATCCTGATGCAAAGTTCTGGGCTACTTGTCTCTTAACAAGTAATTCATCATTTTACCAAATGCTGCAAAATAAACAACCAAACAAAAAGAATCATTTGGCCTGAATTCTATTGGGATTTGAACCAATATTTCTATAAATCTAAGATTGAAATGAGGGATAAACTTACCATCCTTTATTTTTATCTCCATGAAATTCTTCATGGCTGCAACTGGATTAATCATTTTACCAAACCACTCCAAAAATGATGATCTTAACTCCTCCTAGGAAGAGATAGAACATTCAGGAAAATAGGAGAAACACCATCTTGCAACATCTATCAAAGACTAGATAAAAAATTTCATAACGCTATCCTCACATTCAATGTCAAATTTTCAATTAAGTCCATGAACTTTTTACAATGCTTCTCAGCATTCTCATCTCTCTCGCCCTTGAATCTAGGCAATTTTTCTTTGATTTCAGGTGGAAAAGCATTTGGGTAACCATGAATACCTTCAAAATTTAGAGCTGCATACAATTTATTACTGAAACCTCTCCTCGAATTATAGGGTTGAGGTGGACTGGAACTCATGGCTACGCTTGGAATCATGTAAGGGAGCATATGTGACTCATACATCATGATATTTATACTATTACAAATACTGTCTTAACAACAACAGATCCATCAATTACTATTTTCATGTCCTCTTACAAAAAGACTAAACTCTCTTCCAAATGAGCATGAAATCAAAATATAAACATACTTCTCAAGAGTATACAAAATACATTCAACAATCGAGAAGCATCTCAATTTATCACCATTATTTCCTTTTCTTAGTGCTACTTCACTTCATAAGGAACTTTTCTTTCACATGAAAATATAAGGATTACCTGAAAGGAAATTGTAGCTGCTCTTATTTCTTTGACTGGAAATTGGAAGATCTACAGCCTTCTTGATAGCTCCATCGGGTTCATTTCAACATAGAGTCGGCACCTCCTTACAGAGGAAAATTTTCAAAAAGCAAAAGCCATTTGACATATATAATTATATTTCTAGGTTCTCTCCAATCAGCAAAGTCGCACAAATCTTTCTTATAATTACTGCAAATGAAAACACTTCCAAGATATCCTTATACAGATCTAAAACAACTTCCAGATTCTATTACTTTGACTCTTTCTTTCAAAACTAAAGATTCTAGGACAGATTTAAACATGATTGATTACAACCAATCCCCAGTAGAGTCACCATTTTGTTGGCATTTTTCCTTGACCTTGTCAAACAAAAGGATAATTAACAAGGATCAAACAATCCTCCTACATTTCGAGCTCAGGGGCTTAGGTGGGTGTACCTATTGGATTCACTCTTTCAGCGAATCATGGGATGGATTCCTGCCCATCACACTTGATCTAACAATCATTCACAGCTCTTTAAATAGAAAAGTAAAAATGATTTGATATTTTATGATTTGATGATGATAACTACATAAAGAAGCAAAGACCAGTGCCTTGTCTATTGGGAAATAGAGTCATATAAACATACATTCATAGAAAACCCTCTAAATCCAAACACATAGGACCCAAATGAAGTGTCTTATAAATCATTCTTTTCACTCCAACACCTGGACATCAGATTCATATCCAACCTTGAAACCTCTGAACTTGTCTATAATATTTACTCCTTCCTTGAAAGAAACTAAAACACAAATTCATAGTTACCTTATAACTGGTGCACTAAAATGCCTTACAAATTTATGCACAAAGAATCAGGATCAAACACAAAGACATCAGACAAATAGTGGAAAGGGATTCCATTTGCTTTTCATTAAAAATTTATGATTCAATACATCTACATAACAAAGAACTCAAAATCAGACACACAAAATCACAAAGCTACCTTGCTACATTAATTTCACCATCCCTGTACAATTCAGAAGACAAGAGATATAGAGGAATTGAGAAAACCAAATTTTTCATTGACACCTGTCAATTCCTCCCAAAAAATATCTGCAACTATTTCTTTCTCTAACTATAAAAATCTGATTTTATCTACACCCAAAAGGATTTCAAAATCTAAATCTTCATCTCAAGACCTTTCCAATGGTATATAATACTTCATATTTCTGATAAGAATTGGTCATTTAACCATAAAAACAAACTTCATTTCTCGTGCACATTCAGTTGAGATTTTGAAATTTGCAAATCATAATAAAGTTTGAACGATAGAAGTATTTTAATTTGGTTGCAAATTTAAATTATCTCCACATTCTGCCCAGAAGTCACCAGAATTCACCACATATCGCTGCCTGACTGGTTATATTTTACCTCCGTGACTGCATGATGAGTCATTTTCTCATATGTGACTAAGCGACTGCTTGCTCTGCGACTATGTGATGAGCTCGGTTGCTCACTCACGAGCCCTTTTTGTCATCTCAAAAATCATGCATGACTCTGTGATGAGTAATTTTCTCTTGTGTGACTGAGTGAATTCCTGCTCTGTGATTGCGTGACAAGCCCAGTCACTCACTCGCAAGCCAATTTTGATGTCTCAATCCTCCTACATGACTACGCGATGTGCCATTTTCTCCTGCACAACTAAGTGACTGCCTGCTCCGCGGCTGCGCGATGAGCTCGGCCACGAGAGCCAATTTTGATGTTTCGATCCTCTTATATGACTGCGTGATGAGCCATTTTCTCCTACACAACTGAGTGACTTCCTACTCCATGACTTCACAACGAGCTTGATCGCTCACTTGCAAGCCCTTTTTTCATCTCAAAAATCATGCGCGACTACGCGATGAGCCATTTTCTCCTGCATGACTGCCTGCTCTGTGACTGCGCGACGAGCTCAGTCGCTCACTCATGAGCCTTTTTTATTATCTTGGAAATCATGTGCGGCTACGTGATGAGTCATTTTCTCCTACGTGATTGAGAAACTACCTACTCCGTGACTACGTGACGAGCTCGATCGCTCACTCACATGTCTTTTTCATCACCTCAATATTCATGCGCGACTCCACGAAAAGTAAATTTTAGGTCCATGACTGCATGACTAGCTCCTGTGTGACTACGCAATGAGCTCACTCTTGGCCCATGACTGAGCGACGAGCTCCTCTGCGACTGCGTGATGAGCTCATTTCTAGTCTGCAACTACGCAACTACAAATACTCAGAGGTCCATAACTTTTGATTTTCAATCTGGGTTTTTCTATAAAAAAATTTGTAGAGTGCACTCATGGTCATCTCAAACATATTAAATATTGAGCTCAACCCAGTTTGTATATTTGGAGATATGATTAAAAATGTGACTGGATGTGCTCCCACATTTGCAATTAAAACTTGAAACGGTTCAGAGACTTTGTTTACTTTCCACATTTTGTATTTAGGTCACATGCCTATGTTTTTGCTTCCATATTTTCATTTATTTCTTTTAGAGAATTCAAACCACTATCTTCTATTCCAAATTGATTTGCATGGCTTCACTTATCGGCAGCATTCTGTTCATGAACTTCTAGGCTTAAGAGGCATCTCATACAAAACTTTGGAAAATCCCACATCAAGTTCACTTTGTGCATCTTCGACACCTTTCCCATCTTTAATTTACCACAATGTAGCCTATTGTAAAATTTGCCCATGAAGCGTTGAAATGGCAGCCATTATAAACAACTTTTTATATCTCTATAATACTGATCTAACAAACATCAACTGGCCTTTGGAAATGACCTTAAAAACTGATTGAAAGGTCTAACAGAGCTCCCAAATCTAGAAGACATGAAGTCTTTCATTTTTACTAGCATCCTGTAAATTCATATCTCCATGAAGCCTTCAGAAGTGATATATTTTAAACTCCTAAGTTGACCATGTTCATAAATTACAAATGCACTTGTCAAAACATGTGCAAACTGACTTCGGATTCACTTCTCTAAAGTAGGTCACTTGATAAAACTTGGAAATGTGCAAAAATGCAGACTTGGTTAACGCCTCCAAATGCCTACCTCCAAAACATATCAAAATTGAAATTTGAGAGCTGGAACCCACTATACTTTCTTAATTAAATGTGTTGAACACACTCCCTAAGTGGTATTTCATGAAAAACATCAGGTCTCTTTTTGCATGCATTCAAAGTAATTCTTCTTCGCAACCTTTTAGGGAAATTTTTACTTAGTAACTCCAAATTTCTTCAAAATTTTGATAGTACTAACAATCCTGATGATCCAACAACATCAAATAAATAGGGTGTATGTGATAAGAGCTCCCGCACTAAGGTGGAAAAGATTCACATCCCTCAATCTTATTTATTTGTACGCCATGGTGAGGTCAGTACTATCTCTTTGGTTTTTATTGCTCTATTTGTTTACACATGATCACACTCATGGTTATCTTGGCTTTGAATGACTCGATACTGGTGTACTCTTGCAACATCAACTGGAAACAATGTTCATGTCATCTTGGCTTTTGTGCCTTGGTGCTTACGTTTATTTCCCATATCTTATCCGATGAAAGTCATATTCATATTCTTATGGTTGTAGTGGCACCAGTAAGGATTGTATCAACTCTGATGTTCCAAAAATTCTCTATGACGACAAATATCTGATGGGTCTCACAACCATGTCCTAGGGATTGCATCTAGCATAGGATTTCATTTTCATTCTAGACTTACATTATGGAAGCAATTCGATGCTCACTTCATTGCGTTCTCCTGGATTTGTACATTGAGGAGTTCTTCTTCAGTGTTCTGGCTTCATCTCGACTGCCCAAGTGTTCGATACTCGCTCTCACTCTTCAAAAGTGGCTATATTGACCGCTCTAAATCCATTTTCATGATCAAAATTAAAATCTGACACTCCTATATAGTTCAAAATCACATTTTAAAATTTTCGGGACCGACGCGATCGGATGCTTGTGCAGTCGACTTTTTAAGGTCACTTTCTTGTCAGAATCATATCTAATCAACATTTTCTCAAATCTTTGACTCTTTTCATCAAAAGTCAACTCTAGTCAACCCTAGTCAAACTTGGTCAACCAGACCTCAACATCACTCAATTTCTTTTGAACCTTTCGAATTCTTCTGTAATCTATTCTCAGTTCTTCTTTCTCTCTGATTCAACATCTATCTATGATCTCTCGCTCTCAATCCCCATTATGATTTGTCATCTTTTCATTTCACTCCTGAGAGGGCAGGATGATTACATTATTGAATCTATTTCCAATCAATCCGACCTGAATTCAAAAGTTCTCATTGCTAGGGGCATCTCATCTCTTGGGGCATGTTCAATTTTTGTACTTCATAGTCAAAACTAGATATTCCACAATCAATAGGGGCATCTTTGTTCCCTACATCTCGTCAATCTATTAGGTATCAAGGCAATCTAATCCAGATCCTTGAGGATAAACCTTCATTGTGGAGATGATTCTCAAAATATCAATCTATTAAGTATCTGAGAAATCTAACTCAGATTCTTGAGGATCAAGCTTCGTTCTGGAGATGATTCTTGAAAACTCATCTATTAGGAATTGGGGAAATCTAACCCAGACTCTTGAAAATCAAGCTCCATTCTAGAGATGATTTTTAAACTTGATCTAACCAGTGTTTGGGCAATCTAATCTAGATATTGGGGGATTAAGCTTCATTTTGGAGATAGTCCTAAAAATCTCTATTGACTATCTTTCAATCAACAGCTATCGGGGCAATCTAACTCTGACTCCTGAAGGTTGAGCATCGTTCTAGGGACAATCTTTTGAAAGATATCAATCTATTAGGTATCTGAGAAATCTAACTTAGATCCCTGAGGATCAAGCTTCATTCTGGATATGATTCTCAAAATCTTAATCTATTAGGTATCGGGGTAATCTAACCTGTATCCCTGAGGATCAAGCTTCATTCTGAAGATGACCCTCGAAAAATCTACTTGACCGGCGTCTTGGCAATCTAACCTAGACTTTAGAGAGTTAAGCTCTATCCTAGAGATGGCTCTGAAATCTTCATCAATCAATCTTTGCATCATCAATTTTGAAAATTTATTCTTCTGTGCTTCAGACATCAGACTATTCTTTGAATCAATGCGCTGCTCGCACATCATATCAAAGAGGGGCAAAATGTAACACCCCAAAATTGGCATCTTGCAAGCCTAACCAATTTTCTTGCATTTGTCATTCTTCTGGATCATCAAAGTCCTATTGTACTAGGCAATTCTGATTTTTGACTGACTCTACTTGACCTAAGTGTCAAATGTAGAAAATCCTAAATCTGCATTAATCATACATTATATTTAATTCCTAAATATCATTCAATTAGCTAAACAAACCCTATGATTGAATTAATTTAATTATAAAGTCCTAGCACTTTAATTAAATTAAATTCACCCCTTTTAGTTAAAACATATAAAAAGAAATTAAATAATATTTAATTATTAAATAAATATCCTCATTTCAATAATTGAATTTAATTATTCAAATAATTGAGAAAAAAACACATTTATGAGGTCATATTCTTTTTATTTAAATTAAATATCCTCTCAAAAATCTTCTCTCCAGTTCAGAAATAGAAACTTTGAATTAACTGTGCTTTAAAGAGAGAAAATAGTTAAAATCAAAAAGAAAAAGAGTTCACTGCTTTCTTTTAAAGAAAACTTGCTAATCTGAACTGACTTTTTATCTGTTTTATTTCAAAATGAAATTTTCTATTCTGAGCAGACTCTCAGTCTATAAAAGAACTCTCATTTCTCATTCAAATATATGCATTGTTAGAATAAAAAATTGTTGCTACCTTTTATAGTTCATAATCTCATTTACATTAAGCTCTCATTTGCAATAGATTAGTTTCATTTTCTTAGATTAATCTCATTTAAAATCATGTCATAGTTTAATCTCATTTAGATTAATCTTGCATCTTTCATTTAGATTAATTTTGCATTGTATTGCATTCATGGAGAAAAATCCTTCGTTCTTGGATTGGTCTAGGTTGTGAGACTCTCGTTCTGAGAGCCATTCAAAACCCCATCTGGATAGGAGGCAACAGGTCAAATCATACAGGCATGCAGGATGAATAAATCATATTTATTTCTATATGTGGCTGATGAATAAGGACTATGTTGAAGTGTATGGTTGAATAAGAAGGCCACATTTAAGGTATACAAATATCACCGTTTCTCACTTTTTGATATTCTTGTTCTTAGTGTGATCTACAATGTTAGCCAATCTTGCTTTAAATCTTTACTTAAGTTTTATCCCTTAGATTTCTCGATGACAACTAGATAAAACTGCATTAAATCTTTTACTTATCTCTGCCTTTAACATAAACAATGTTAACAACCAGTTACGTCTATCTTTATCTCTGCCAGCTAAGTATTTTTTCATTTCTGAACTTTAGTTCTTTTTGGTGTTTTAAATCTTTGATAGCTTCAGTCAATACTTCAGTTCTCCTCAAGCTTCTCCATCGGTGTTGGTTTTCTATCAGATTTGTCTGTCCTTCGGGGTTATTTGTTCATCAGGTAATATAGTAATTTTGGTCATCAGTTATGCTTATGATTCTTCTCGTTGGTAATGCTTGTCATTTTTCTTTCTCATACATCAATGTGACTTTTCTCTTGAGTTTCTCTGTCCGTTGAGTTCCACTCACCGTTGGTGTTTGTAGTCACTTAGTGAATGTTGATCTTTTATGCATTACTGAAAGCATAATCTTTATCTCTCTAATTCTCTGAAGTCTTTGACACTTTGTATGTAACCAATCAGATTATATCAAGTTGACAAGAATGACAATACAATCTATTAACTGATTTAATTTCTTGCATTATCTTTTGGTATTTCAGTGATCAACTTAATATCTTTAAACATTCAATCAGTTATATGTCATCAATCTCTCCCTTTGGCATTGATGAAAACATACTACATTATCACACTATATTATTACTAATACAATATGAAATATATCAAGTGTAGTTCATCAATCTCTCCCTTTATAACTAATACAAATGTCTAGCTCTCGGTGAGCTCATATAGCTTAGATTTTTTTCTTGCAGAGTGTATTTCTTCAATCTTTAATCCCTTTACTGGATAGATGTAGCAGCTTCTATCTTTGTTTTGGATATGTGCTCTGCCTTGATTGTTCCTCTCCTTGATAGTCTCTTTTTCTTTTGACAACAATCTCTATCTTAGTATGTGTTCTCTCCTTTTTGTTACTTCTCTCCCTTTGATGGATATTTCATTATAATCGATCTCTCCCTTCAAATAATGATGAACTCTCCCTTTGAATTCTTAGGAACTTCTCTCCATGGATAATGATATAATCTCTTCCTGATAATGAGATAATCTCTCCCTTAAAATTCCTAATAATGAGATAATATCTCCCTTTCACAACAATGCCAAACAATTCTTCCATTTCATCTTCCATCCCTTTTTATAATATACTCCTTTAATTTCCCTATCCATCAGCAATACATTGACTCTAGTATTTGGTGTAGATTTGTACCTTGCTGTGTATAGGTGTATATTTGTAGTCCATCTCTATGTATGCATGAACATAAATGATCTTCTGATTGTGTATAGGCTGATGCACCCTCCTAGTCAGCTTACTAACCAATAGACAAGGGTTGGGCCCCTAGTCTCTGTCTTAGGTACTCAAATGTATCTTTCGGTAATGACTTTGTGAATATATCAGCTAATTGTTTCTTGGATTGAACGTATTCTAGTATCACTTCTTTTGATTGCACTTGTTCTCTTAAGTAATGATACTTGATAGCAATATTCTTAGTCTTAGCATGCATGACTGGATTCTTAGAAATGTTAATTGCACTGGTATTATCACAATAGATAATCATTGGTTCAATAATTTTCATATTCATACCTTCCAGCAACTGTTTGATCCATGCAATACTAGAGAAATTTGCAGCAGTAGCCACATATTCTTCTTCTGCAGTAGCCACATCTTTTTTTTTTTGTGTCTGTCACCCATAAAGAATGCTCCTCCAGTTGTGCTCTTTCGGTCATCTAGGTTTCCAGCACAATCAGTATCTATATAGACTTGAAGCTTAAATTTTTCTTCTCTTTGATACCATAAGCCATAGTCCTCGGTGCTCTATACATATCTCAGAATTATCTTGACAACAGTCATATGTGATTCTTTGGGATTAGCAGAGAATCTTGCAACTATTCCAACTACATGTGCAATATCTGGACTAGTATAAACAACATACATTATTTTTCCAATCATTGATCTATACAAGGCCTGATTTACCTCATTTGATTTGTCTTCCTTTGTCAGCTTACATCTGATTCCTTAGGTGTTCCAACTAGTTTGGAATCTTCCATCTTGAATATCTTCAACACTTCCTTGATGTATTTGGACTGAGTGATATATATGTCTGCATCTTGTTGAAGAATCTATAGACCAGGAAAGAAGTTGATCTCCCCAAATATAGACATTTCAAACTCTTTTCTCATTTCATTAGCAAAGGATTTGCATAACATTTCATTTCCCCCTAAAATGATATCATCAACAAATATTTCAGCAATCAAAATATTACCATTGGTATCTTCTTTTAAGTACAAATTGTTATTTTCACTTGTTCTTACAAATTCAATGCTAATGAGATAGGAGTGAAGTCTTTAATATCAGGCTCTAGGTTCTTATTTGAATCCATACAAGGCTTTATGTAGTCTACATATCATGGTTCTCTTGTCTGGATCTACAAATCCTTCTGGTTGTTCAATGTATACCTCTTCTTCCAATATTCGATTTAGGAATGTAGATTTGACATCCATCTGGTATAAATTGAATCCTTTGTATGCATCATAAGAAAGAAGAATTCTTACTCCTTTTAGTCTAGCAATGGTTACAAAGGTTTCACCATAATCAATACATTCTTCTTGTGCATACCCCTTGCATACTAATCTTGCTTTATTCCTTGTGACTTCTCTATTCTCATTCAGCTTGTTTCTTTATATCCATTTGGTACCTTGTCATCTGGTCTCAGTACTAGTGTCCATGTATTGTTCTTCTCAATCTATTCTATTTCTTCATTCATAGCACTGACCCATTCTTAATTCCCTAGTGCAGTATTAACAGATTTAGGCTCAAAATCACAAAGTAAATATCTAGTGTTTAGTGACTTACTTCTTGTTCTCATTCCATCCTTCTTGTATCCTATGATCTGATTATGTGGATGATGTCTTCTGACATACTTGGAAAGTTTTAGTTCATCTCTTTGTCCATCATTCTGATCATCATCATGACCTTCATTCTGATCTCTATCACTCAGAAAATCATCTTGAGGATTTTCCTAATTTTTAGTAATTGCAGCCTGATGCTCGAGTGAAATGATCTATTGCTCAGGAGCGATACACTATTTCTTGGGTAGAGTGTTAGGTTCTTCAGTGTAGACAAACCTATTATAGTCTTCTGGTTCTTTTATGCTTTCTGTATCATTTTTTTCTACAAATTCATGTATTCTTACATTTGCACTTTCAATGATTTTGTTAGATGACTTGTTAAGACATTTATAAGCCTTACTTTTGGTGTAATAGCATAGAAAGATACCTTCATCACTTTTGGAGTCAAGCTTTCCATTTATTTCATCTTTCAAAATATAACATTGACTACCAAATATTCTGAAGTAACTTACATTGGGTGTGTAACCATACCAAAGCTCATAGGGTGTCTTATTTGTGTCCTTTTTCAATTATACTATGTTCAATGTGTAGATAGAAGTATTAATAGCTTCCCTCCAAAAATTTTGAGTGATGCTTTTCTCAATCATCAATATTCTTGCATAGTAAACAATTGATCTATTTCTCCTTTCAACAATCCCATTTTTCTATGGTGTTCTCGGTGCAAAAACCTATCTTTTAATTCCATGCTCATTGCAATAGTTAGTGAATTCATCTAAAATAAATTCCCCTCCTCTATCTGACCTTAAGCTTTTCAATTCCTTATCAATTTTCTTTTCTATCATAGCCTTATATGATTTAAACATCTTGAATGCTTCTAATTTATCTTTTAGGAACATAACTGTCATCATTCTAGAATAATCATCTACAAAGAGAATGAAATAACTATCTCCATAGTAACTCTTTGTTTTCATTGGTTCACATAGATCAGTGTGGACTAGCTCTATAATTGTATTAGATGTATGGTCTTTTCTCTTGATAATAGACTTTGTCATCTTACCTTTTGGACAATTCTTGCACATGATATGCTCGGGCTTTGACATGCTCAGTAAACCTCTAACTTTTCTTTTATTGCTTATCTTTATCATGTTGTCAAAATTCACATGACACAATCTCTTATGCCACAACCACATGTCTTCATTTCTAGCCATCAAAAAAGTGGTTTTAATGTCATCAAGATAGAAAAGGTTGCCTTTTGTCTATTCACCATTTCGAATCAACCTTCCAAATTCATCGAAGATATTTGCCTTCTTATTCTTGGATGCTACTCGGTGACCTATGTTATTCAGCTATAAAACACTTAACAGATTATAATTTAGTCATTTTACCCAGTAATCATTCTCACATTTGATCAGGTTATTCAATATTATAGTTCATTTACCTTCAACTGGACAAGGTGTGTCATTACCCATTCTTACTGAACCACCATTATAGTACTCAAAAGTTTCAAAAATTTTTTTATCACTGGTCATGTGGTGAGTGCAACCACTATCTATGATCTAGACATCATTCTTACTAACCTTAGATATGAGTAAAATTTTTGCATACCTTTCTTCTTCTTCATATGAATCATCCTTCATGGATACAAATACCATCTCAATGTCTTCTTCAGATTTGATGTCAGTATCATCAACTCTATTCTCATGTAGGTAACAAGCTTTCTTTCCTTTGTCCTTGTAGTCTCAAGTATCTCTTCTGTCAAATTGTTATTTTATTCTATAATATTTGTTATCACGTCGGTCAAACTTCTTTCATATGTTCTATTATCAAATTTATTCATCTCAAATTAAATGAGTCTACCAATCAGACTATCTAGAGTAATAGTATTGTTTGCAACTTCTCTCATTCCTTGTATAGTAGATACTCTACTAGCATATACAGGTAGTAAGGTTCTTAGGATTTTACTTACCACTTTCTCTTCATCAAGTACACCTCCAACTCCTCAGATAGAATTGACTACATCTTTGATTATGCAGCTATACTAAGTGATATTTTCTCCTTCTTTCATCCTTAGGTCATAACACCTTCCTCTTAGGATTTCTACCTTGACTCTTAGTACATTAGCATCTCCTCCATGTACCAACTTCAATTTATCCCACATTTTCTTTGAAGAGGTGCAATTTTTAACATCTTCAAACTTAGCATCGAAGAGTGAGGAAGCAAGTTCTACCATCATGCAATTATGCTCATCATTTTCACTCAATTTCTCAAGAGTGTGAGGTCATGTAGGCAATACATATTCAGTATCTAGGTGTTGAGTAACAACATTACCAATACCTGATAGGTGGAGTCTTATTCTACTTTGCCATGATGCAAAGTTTTCTTTATTCAACTTGGGCACATCTTGCTTATTCATCTTGTGATATTTTGCTTAATTTGTTAAACTCCCTTTCTAAGCACACAAGCTCTGATACCAATTGTTAGAAATAATTGAGAGGGGGGGTGAATCAGTGGCCTCAAAAATATTTCAATAAATCAACCCAAAATCTTAGTACCACAATATTAAGCCTCTTGTTATCTTCAGTACTACAAGATGTATGCCTTCAAATAATCATATCAAATAAATACTACTCAGAGTTCACTGTTAAACCTTATTCTTAATGTTTACCGATTAGCAGTCTTTCATTTACCGAAAAATAGTAAATTTATTAGTGTATACCGATCAATCTAGATTAGCTATGTGCAATGAAAAACACTAAAGTAATGTCTCATAAACATATTGACACATGGATTTTTAAGGTGGAAACCTTGTTAAGGGAAAAACCACTTGGGACCAGTAACCCAGAATTTTCACTCTTCTAAAGTGTGCTCAGTGAAGAGCTAACCCTGTTAAAGGTTACAAACACACTATTAGGTGTAACCTTGTTAGAGGATTTAAATAGAATAGTTTGTCACTTGATATGTGGCATCTGTATGCTACCTTCTCTGACCAAATCCAGTGTATTTTTTCAAATGGTATTGTTGATGAGATTTTGTGACTAGTCTGATCAATAGATATAAGTTGTCACCGAGTACTGGGGTATGACCAACTTTGCCTATAAAGGTTGTTCAGCGAATAAATACTCTAGGCCTTCAAGCACCTGAGTGTCAGGTCTCGACGATGAGGGGAGCTAAGTTGGGAAAGTGACTATTTTGTTCTAGGGGATAGCTGGTTTTTGACTCATCTTCTTCAGGGATTTCGGTGAAAGGTCAGGGTTTCCTACAAGCACGTTAAGTTTACCAAATAAATAACAAAAGATAGGCCAGAGTTAAGATTTTATTACTTCTACTTATATTCATGCAACATATTTCCAACATCGACAATGCTCTAATGAACTACACTAAATACTGAATGCATATAGAACCTGCAGTTCATACATATTCAATAGCAAGTGGAAATAAGATCATTAATCTAACAAAACATTAGAGAAAAGGACATTAGAAACATACAGCACAAAAGATATTGCTAACTCAGAGATCAGAACATCAACAACATCATTGCTAGAAACTATTCTTCCTTCTTCATTAACAAAGTATTCCAGCATCACTAGTGTGTACATCAATGGCTCCAAGGGAGCATCTAACTACTAAGAAATACTAAGCATTGAGTTCCTTCAACTACTCAAAATGGAATGCTAATAGTATTGGACTACAAAATCATGAATTTTGCTGACCCTTGAAATGAGGTCAGACTTATTATTTATACACATAGTTTTCCCTAAAACTAACCTAATCTAACTACACACTCAACATTAAAATACAACATCTGGTGGTCGGTACTACCTGCACCACTTACAATCACCTTGAAAAGAACAGAGGTCTGACATGATAGAGGAAGAAGACAAGAAGAGAAGATGGAAGAATCAACCTAGAAAAGAGTGCCAGAGTGAAAATAGAAGAAATCTAATCTTCTTGGAGTTTGAGGATACATGCCTCATCAATGAAAAATGTGGCTCACTATTTTCGATGCACCATGTAGTTAATGTTGGAGTGGCACCTTAGGAAAATCACCTATTAGAGCCATCCCTCCATCTGACATGCCTTGCTAGGATCACCTACCTGCTGACCCCCTTATTAACTGTTGGACAATGACCAGTTGGCTCTGGGGAACCTAGACACAGGTCACTGGAATAATATAAAACTTTTGGATCTAGAATTCCAGAGTCCAAGAGCTTACACTCAAAGAATAATGAATGTTCAAAAATGCACCCTACTGGTGAAAATCTCCAGAGTCTAGAAAACTTTACTTTTCCTTGTTTTTCTTGAAGGCCTCCAAAATTTGGCCAATGTCATCATCATCTATGTCCTTGACACTATCCCACCAGTAGCTGATGATTCCAAATATTTCTTCAATATCTCTGGCCCCATCTTGGAACTCTTCAGCTATCTTTGCAGAGTCATGAGCCCGAAGCATCATCTTGGATATTCTCAACATTTTTCCTCTGTCAAAGTCCCTGGCAGACAGATACTAGGACTCCATCAGCTCATCAAATTTACTGAGGACATAATCCTTCAGGGCACAAGTTCCAATGGTGAAGGGATCAACTTGTGAAACCCTTCCAATGAATTCTTTATATAGGTCCAATGGATATTAGACCATCGTGATCTTGTCTTTTAGGGCCATAACCAATTGCTTTCTTACCTCAATTTTGAGGCCAAGTCTAGAGTACTAGGCCTGGTGGAATATAAAGGGTTCTTCTCCCAAAATTTTGGCCTCTATGATGGCTTCCTCCCTGAAGTTTATTACTTCTTCCATTCTGGTCCTCCACTCCTCATATTTCTCTGTGTCCTTTTCCCATAGGATGATGATGATGTTTACCTGGCCCACAAGATTACTGACCAAATAAAGGTCTAGGAGTGTCGCCTCTAAGAATTTCCTTACGACCTCGATCTACTCTATGATCCACCCATCTACAACATGTACCTTCTTCTTTATGGCCCTTAGAGCATCCAAGTCACAGTATGGGAGCAGTTTTCTAGAGGTGGAGGCTTCTAGACAGATCTCAGCCAGTGGTTGTGTAAGTTTTACGAGAAGCCTGAGGAGATTTTCATTCTTTTCCCTTTCCTCCTTTAGCTTATGTTCTTGTTTGTCATACCGAGCCTAAAATGCCCAACTAGCTTCTTTGAGAAGGTCCAATTCACCCTACTTATCCCTCTTCCCCAGAGGTACCTCTATAACAGTGTATTCTGCAACACTTACCACTGCTTCTTCTTTATCTGGGGGAGGTGTGGCAATGACCGTGACTATATCTCTGCTGAAATAGTCCAAAAAGAGTGGAGTGTCCAGGCCTTCTTTGCCTTGGGGAGGTTTTGACTTTGTGCCATCATCTTAGCTAGGGAGAGATGGGCTTTCTTCACTGCCAGGGCCTTTCTCTTCTTTTCTTCTACCAACCACTGTGGTGGCAGGGGTGGCCTTGCTACTAGAGCTTGATCACTTGAGTATCCTCCAGGGTTCTGTTGTTCACCCCCTACATCTATGGTCTCTTCAGACTCTTTATCCTAATTTTTAGGATTATCTGCACCATCCACCTTTGTGGCATCAATATTTTCTTCCTTGGTGATCCCATCCTTACAAGCATCTGTGAGATGAATATCCATATCTTCAGGGTTCTCCCCCTCATCTTTCTATTGTTGTTGTTCCTCTCTGGCATTATCTACTAGGACATACTCCTCCATTGGCTTATCCTCCAGAGGTGGAAAAGGTGTCCAAATTGGATCTACTCGTAATATTACCAGGATCACCTAGTTGAATGTTGTACTGCCCTAAGTGGGTGGAGGTGTCTAGAGCATGGCGGCTGAGATTACGGTTGCTCCCATAGGTTCGGTTCCCTCGGCCAAAGCCGACTGCTCACCTTGCACTTGCCTCTTTTCTATTTCGGTCTCTAGGACCAGCATTTCTTGGACATATGGGATGTCCACCTATTCTTATTCCATTTCTCTTTCTACCAAGACTTCCTATTCTATCGCAACCTCTTTGTCTAGAATCTCCCCATCACTGGGGATTCTTTCTTCTTCTTGGGCAGTTATCTCCTCTACCGCCTTCCCTATATCCCCTTGTAGATTTAAAAGCTCATCCATCCTAAATAGATCTTCAAAATCATCATGTGGAGGGGAGGTCTCTAGGGGATTCTCTAGTTAATTTTATGGCTTAGGGGAGTCCGAGATAATATGCACCTTGGGGGAGTGGGGCATCCCAAGGTTTTTTTCAACTTTTGGTGCAGGGACATTTGTCTTTTTCTTCTTCCTCCTTGTCACCAATTAGGGCCCAACATCCAAAATAGTTGCATGATCCTCCTCCACTCCTTTCCCTGTTACCTGAACCATTAGTTTTGCAAGTGAGGGGGAGCCAGAAGGGAGGGCAGGATCTGATGTAATAACCAAGATGCCTAGCTAGGCGCTTATGGCTTCCTTCATTTGGTGGGACGCTGCCAGTTGAAGGTGCAATTTTTTCATAACGATAACTATGGATGGAATCTAGGGTGGGGTCCCAAATTTTATTTTTCCTCTATCCTCACCCTACATAGAAATTCCAGCCCCAGAAGTGGATCCCTGAAAAAATGGGCCAACTCTTTGAGTACTTTTTAGACATACCTTCTAAAAATATGCAAGACTACGTTCAATTACATCGTGGGTGATGTCTTCAATTGTTGGTCCTTTTGGGGTGTCCCAGTCCACCAGAGGGAGATAAATTTTGTCTACTCCTTGTGCCTTGTACTATGGGTTGTTTGTAGACCTGGTACCCAAAAATTCCTTAGGAAAATTCTGAAGCTTGAGGCACTTCATCATGCCTTGTGTCATTCTGAAAAAATGTCTATTTTAGACTTCAAAATCATCCTGCAATCTACCCAAAAATATTCAATGTGAGGCTTGTGGGCGTCTGAATCTTGGGGCACTACCGACGCTACCTTATCTAGCGGATCAAAAATTTTCTAGTCCAAGTAAAACTCTATCAGCCCCAGACACTTTAGTTTTCTGTCAGCTTCTTTTGTCGCTGTAAGGCTGCAAGTATAGTTCCTGCAGGTTATTAGCAACGGAATATTGGTGACCTTCTTCAATGCAAAGAAGGCATGCAGCTCCAAAATCCATCTAAAATATTCCAAAAGAATTATCCTATCCCCATAATGTTTGGGAATAGGTAGGGTTTCCCGGAGAAGCCAGTCACCCGAATGTAAGAGTGTTGTTTAAACTAAATATAATAATAGCCATAATTACTGACCAAAACCATTGCTTCTTTTGAAAGCTGGTATCCAGCATCTTGAGTGGGTGTAATAATATTATAATAAATGAAGGCATTGTTTACTGTGCAAAAACTGGGGAAACTAGCCTCCCATTGTATTTGTGGGAAATAGTTCCAAAGAGCATTATGTCCCTTGCCAGTCCCGAGCTTGGCGACAGTGAGTAATCCCCTGGTGATGGGGCAATGTTTCACTAGTGCCCACAAGACATATGAGGTCATGTAAAATTTGGAGGACCGGGTGACCCTGACAAGCTGGGCATCCACATGATTGGCAATGATTGTTTCCCAATCAAAATTCTGTCTGTTGGAGGTGATGTCGAATAAGAAGTAATACATCCATGTCAAGAATTTCTGGGCATGGGGCTCTCCAAAGACCCTGCATAATGCGATGATCCCCATTTGTATGCTCTCTTTGAATTCTATCTGGGGGATCTCCAATTTAATCTTTTTATAGTCTTGTCTTGGGGTCTTCAGCTAGTTGGAGTTGAGGTATTTCCAAGCTACTTGCGGGAGTTTCTCAAATTCATTTAATGCCAGGGTCCAGGTGATAACTGTGGCATTAGAAAATTGGGGGATTCATAGCCCCGACGAAAATGTTGCAGCATCAAGAGACACCATGGGCATTGGGTAGCCCGACGAAATAGGATTGGCAAGCATGATAGCCTGGACGGCTGTGTTGTAGTGTTCTACTAGTGTGAGGATAAGCTCCAAAGCTTGCACTGAGTAGGGGAAGAAAGTGACCTTAAGGATTCCGGAGGCGGCCACATTGAGTTCCATCAGATCTCCGACCTTGCGCTGAATGAATATTATTTTCACCAATGCCTATATTTTGGCCCATGCCCCGACACTTGTGTCAGTGACCAATTAAAGCTTGGAATCAACCTTTGATCCTAGAATAGCTTCTCTCTTCATATATTTCATTGTTAATGAGAGTTTCTCTAAGGCCTTCTCAGCCTTTGTCCTGATGGTTGCCCTTGTTGAAGTAGTAGCACAGAGTTCCAGGCTCCCAGGTGGGGAAGATACTGAAGCCTCAAACATGATTGATAAGTGAATTTTGGCAATGTGCAAGACCGGATGACTATCAGTATAGATAATATAATAAAATTTTGGATCCTGGAGATTTCACCACCGCTTCGCATCTGTCCTGAAAAGGTGTCAGTTTGCATCAAACCCCAAAAAAGATATAGATAATGAAATGACTTACTTTGGGATTTGATCTATGCGTGAGGGTTTTGGGGATCCTGGCTCATGTGATGAATGAAGTGAAGACCAAAGGGGAACTTGGGACCTGAAGTCTAGAAAAATAACCATTATTGACATGACCAGAAATTAGTTGTACTAGGCTGACATGGGGCGTCACATGGTCATGCAGTAAAGGGAGTAATGGTAATAACAATGATAGTTGTCTTAACATGCAAAGAAATGAAGGTCACTTGGGCTGGTTTTTAATTCTTACATGTGGGGAAATTAAACCTGCCATTAAGACTGAGCTGACAGAGGAGAGAGAAAACCTACAAAATCAACCAGGTGAGGTACCGAGTTCAAGTTTGTAGACACAAGAAGGGTGAGCTCGACAAGTTGAATAAAAATGAAAGGGTATGGTGAGTTCACCATAGGGAGGGTCACCATAACAATATACAGACTGGTTTACAGACCAAACTTATAGGGGAAGTCAGAGAATGATGCAATTTATAGGAATGACCCTACCTGTGGGACTATCAACAATTTACAGAGAAGTTACAAGGATTTATAGAACCTACATGAATGTACACCATTTACAGGAAGGTACTCAATGCAAGGAATGTGGAAAACCTTCCTACAAAGCCATCCCACCAACGGGAGGCAATGAAGAACAGAATGGGAAATGGAGACAAAAAGCAAAACAAGGAAAGAAAACACAAAAACAAAAACTAGAAAACAACAAGGGAGAACCAGTAGGGCCTACCTTAAAACATAGGGAATGTGGGAGAACAAGCACAAGAAGCGCTCTGCAACTGATCAGCTTCAAACAAACATGAATTCACAAATACTAATCATCGTTAAGCATTGTGAACAAATTGCACTTAATCATTGTTAAATTGCCTTAATTGCCTTGAATCACTCTGGGTAATTTGTTCACGATAAATATAAAAATGAATGGTGAAACTTATTTATACCCTTAGGGTGAAAACATCCTGCTCTTTCCTTCCATAAATCCTAAGAAAGGAAAAACTCCAGACTCTGGGCTTGGGGATTCTATGCAACCGCATCCTCTACCAAAAGAGGAAATGGTGACAGAGAATCCCAGAGTCCAAAATCCACTTGGAACAAAGAAGACGAGAACACTCTAGGATCGGGTCCCGAAGCAAGGAAGACCGAAAGAGAACACAACACTGGCTCCGCGGAGACAAAGGCTGGAGAAACAAAAGAAAACCAAAAGAAACCAAGGGAGAACAAAGAGAAAAAGGGGGACCCAACATTTTTCCAACAAAATGTAGGGATGGGTATGTAGGGCATAAAAAATGGTAACTTACTGGGATGAATGCCTTAGCATATTTGAGAACTACAAAATCTCTAGTTAGAAAAACTGAAACTCGCCTTTACCTGGAGTATTCTTCTTGCAAGGTGCGATGTGTCTAACAGAATTTGACTCATCATTGATTCAGACTTTGGGTCTTTCGTCAGTTGTGTAGTGTGTGCATTGAAAGAAAAATCAAGCCGATGATTTCTGGGAGAAGCAAAGAAGAGGAACTAAATACATCAAACCAAAATCATCACATCTTGCATGATCCATTGGATTGCAGAATTCTCTATTCTTCATATCTTTTTCTTTTCTTTTCTTTTCTTTTCTTTTGAAGATGGGGAAGGCGGTACTTCTTTCACTATGAACCTTAAGCTTTGCTAATTTTTATGATGGTACTTCTTTCACCTTACCATCCATTTTAAATTTTTGAATAGGAGAGACATTCCAGACCTAGGATATTTTTATGATTTTCAAACTTGGCCAGTAATTATTGCAACCAATCTACTCTCAAGGACCATGTCATTACTTGCTTCTTAGATTTTTTGTTAACCAATGTCTAGACTTTCAAGATATGAATCTGATGAAGATTACCTATAAAATTTTATCCAACACACAAAATGACTCTGGAGTGTGGAAAAATTCCACCATGCTAACAATAGATCCTGGACTAATCAAAATGCACAAGGTACCATTCTAGGGACTAGATTTCATGTGAAGCATACCTGTCTACAAGAAGAGGGCAACACGCTGGGAACCCAGAAAATAAAAGTAAAACAAAAGAAAACAAAGACAAAAGAAAAAAGGAAAAAAGGAAAATAGGCTATCTTGGGGGCTACCAAAAAACTATTTACAAGGACAAGGTGCTCCCAAGGAGCACCAGGAAAGAATATTTACAAGAAGAAACAACTTACATATAATACAACTTCAGACAACTTACCACCCGCTTCATTCAAAGTAGTGCTTAAGAAACTATCCATTAATAGGAAATGGGATGGCTTCTCTAGTCATGGTATTGAGGTGATAAGTATTTTCCCTACAGATCTTAGATATCATATATGGACCGAGCCATAGCCTTTGAAATTTGGTGTGCTTTCCTTTCTTCTCCTGGGCCTTGTCCCACAGAAGGACTAGGTCCAAAATCTGAAAGGATTTATATTGAGCTCTTTGGTCAAACCACTGTTTAATGACCGCTTGATGACATGCAAAATTCTCTAGTGTCGTGTCTCTTTGTTCCTCCATTCTTACCAGGTTCAGGAGCTAAACTTCCACAATGTTGTCCCAATTGTAAAATTCCTGCATAAACTGTAAGACTAGGATTTGTAAGTTGATAGGGAACACAAGATTTTGGCCATAAACTAGGTGAAATGGGGAAGTTCCCAGGGCTACCTTTATTCTAATACAATCCATCTAGAGGGAGAATCTAAGCTTTTGGTGCCATTCCTGGGGGTTTTTTTCTAACAAGTGTTTGATCACCTCTAACAGATTTTTATTAGTGGATTCAGCCACACCGTTACCCTGGGGGTAGTAGTTGCTGGAGAAATTCAAGGTGATCTTCCTCTCATAGGTCCATTCAAGTAACTACGCAAAATAAAATGTTAGACTATTGTCATACACTATAGCAAAAGACATTCCAAATCTGGTTACTATGTTTTCTTCCAAGAATTTGATAACTACATTTGTCATTTTGTTCTTACATGGAATCACTTCGGACCACCAGGTGTAGTAATTGGTAGTAGTCATAATGTATTGGTTGTTGGTGGATGAGTTGGGGTTGATTTCCCTAATAAAATCAAACACCCATTGGGTGAAGGGTCTAACTTTAAAGACCAACTACAAAGGCATAGCCAGGTTTCGCCCACGATGGGCTATAGTTTGGCAAGTGTGGCACTTCCTCACATGAGTGTAGACATCTCTAAACATGAAGGGCCAGTAGTAAACAACCTGAATAATTTGGTGGGAAATGGCATCATCTAAGACATGCACATTTCCAAACTTCCTGTGAAATTCTTCTATCATTTTAGTAGCTTGGTCCTGATCTATGCACTGGAGGTAAACTCCCTCATAATTCCTATAGAAAAGCGTACTATTTTTATCATGAAATGTGCACTTTTCAGTCACGAGGCATGATGTTTATTTGGGGGAAGCCCTTCCAGGCATTTATTTTTGAGAAATAAGTACACTAGATCGGTATACCATGGGTCTTGAGTGGCAGATTCCACTATGTAAGTTTGGCATTCAATGTTTGGAGTTACTTTCACCGTTGCTCTACATAGTCTCTGGCCTCAA
Source organism: Thuja plicata (assembly GCA_018584345.1). Classification (NCBI taxonomy): domain Eukaryota; kingdom Viridiplantae; phylum Streptophyta; class Pinopsida; order Cupressales; family Cupressaceae; genus Thuja; species Thuja plicata. The sequence continues at coordinate 311,654 of MU225838.1, forward strand.
ACTATTTTCATTGGTTGCATTTCCAGATCACACTCTTGGAGGATGGCCATCCATTTCCCCTAGAATTCACCTATTTCACTCTGCAGCAGTAAGAATTTAACGGCCTTGTCCGGAATGATAGCATGCACTTTTCTCTGGAGGATATAAAGCCAAAATTTCTTCACGGCCCAAACTAGAGAAAAAGCTTATTTTTCTAAAGGTGAATATTGGACTTCGGAATTCTTGAAGGGGTAGGTCATGAAAGCAATGGTTCATTCTTCCCCTTTAATTTTTTGGGTTAGGACTACTGTTGCAGAATGTGGTGAAGTGAAGGAGTATATGTGAAATGGGAGGGAATAGTCCAGGCTTGCCAAGACTGGTGCCTCCACTATGGTTTGCTTGATCTAAGAAAATACTCACTTCACTTTGGGGCTCCACTCAATCTTTATATCTTTCTTCATCATGCCATTGAGTGGTTTAACTATCTCAACAAATCCAGTGATGAATCGTTGGATAAAGTTTATCTTTCTGAAGAAAGATCTCATCTCCTTCTTACTGTCAGGCATCTGTAAATTCAGAAGTGCTTCAACTCTCTCAGGTTCAATGGATATCCCATTCTCAAAGACTATATTCCTGAGAAACTTCCCTTCACTAACCCTGAATATGGATTTCTTAGGGTTGATGGAAATACCAAACTGGCGACATCTCTCACAAATTTGGGCGAGATGGGTGGAGTGATCACGCCTGTCCTAGGAAAAGACTATCAAATCATCCATATAGATGATTATGCATTTATTTACTAGGCCCTCGAATGCAATGTCCATAGCCTTTTGAAATGTTTCCCCCCATTGATGAGGCCAAAAAGCATTCTCCGATATGCAAACGTTCCCCACTTGGTAGTGAACGTCATTTTGTCTCTATCTTCGTATTTAACCATAACCTAGTTATATCCAGAGTACCCATCCATGAAGGACATCATTTGGAATTCATTAACAATTTGTAGCACCTCATCTAGCAAGGGGAGAGGGTGATTTTTATCTTGGATGCCTTGTTTAAATTATGAAAATTTGCACACGGGCAGATCTCACCATTCTTCTTTCGCATGGGGATGAGGTTGGAAACCCATGTTGTGTGCAGAAGGAAAGATAATCTAGGCTAATAGTAGTTTCTGAACCTCCTGATAAATTAGAGGTTTGATTAACAAGTTTATCAACCTCTGATTTTTCTAGAAGAGCTTAACATCTAGTTTTAGTGGGATGGTATGGGTCATGATAGAGTTTTTTTAGGTTTTTCAGATCCTTGTATCCCCATGCAATCACATCAATGTATTCTCAGAGAATGGTGGGAATCTTCTCCTTCTCCTCTGGGGAGTAGGAGGTGCCAATGTGTACCAATTTTTCTTCATTAGTCTGGCTGATGTTAACCTTTTCAAATTTTCCTCCCTCAGAGGAGGATGATATCTTATCTCAGCCTCGGGGGTCCAAATCAAATATGCATTCAAGAGCTACCATCCCCTTTGCGATAGTGTTGGTGGGTAGGTCAATGATTCCATCATCTTCTTCACCCTACCTAGTATCATCATGATCTCTTTCTTCCACTATCTGATCCTCAAAGACACCAACATTGGCCATGAAGGCCATAATATTTTGGTCATCCTCAAAAACCTGAAAGTGAGTGATATTGTCTGGGATGGACAGGGTGGGGACCATCTCAATATAAAAATTCTAGATCTGGGAGCCAGCCATTGGCTCAAGGGTGCTGGCATACATGGTAAGGGAATTTAGAACATAGTTACATTTTGGGGAAATGTCAAAAGCATCAAAATATTCAATAAGGCTCCATGCCCAGTTGCGGTATGTGGCCAGCCTTTTGTCGTGATAAGTGTATTGGCTATGGACCTATTTTAAGATCAACTCTGAATCACCCATCACCCAGAGGTGGGTGATCCCTTTTCTCAATGTGAACAGGAGTCTAAGGACCAAGGCCTCATACTCTTTGACATTATTCATGTTTTTAAACTATAGCCTGTAAGACGCGAGGAAGGATTTCCCCCGCAGGTTGATCAATTCGACTCTGGCCCCGCAACCTTGTTTGGATCAGGATCCATCAAACTTTAGGGTCCACAGGTCATTGTTCATTCTCTAGGGCTAGGAAGGTGAAGTGTAATTTGGATTAATTTTTGGAGGGTTGGGAGGTGATTCCTCCAGTTCCAGTGGTTTATGGGTGAGGTTTTCCTCCAAAGAAGCCTCTGGTTGGGATTCCTGGACAACCAACACCTCTAAAATACCACCGGAATGACTAATGGGTCTAAGAAAATCCATTTTATGTTCTTTCTCCTAGAGGGAATTGATATGGTGGGCAGCAGTGGTGAAGCAAGGCTCACACTCCAGTTCTGAATGTTTCTAGTAGTGTACCAAGCACCAAGTGTCAGACAAGAGTGTGGTGGGAGTTACCATGTTACCTTGTGATTTTACCTCACCCCTTAATTTCTCATCAAATTCCTGAATTCTCTAAGTGACTATGGGATCCCCCCTGAGGGAAAATTCAAAAGTTAGGATCTCCAGGGGTTGATACACCCCAAGGGAAGATTCAAAGAATAAAACCTCATTTACCATCCCAACTTTGGTGAGGGCTTGCTTCATCCTGGGTTCACTCTCTACCTATATTTTGTTTGATTTCCCCTTCTAGGGGAGCCACAAGTGTGAGAATTCCATAGAAAAGTATCCATTAAGGGCCTTAGACCAATTCTAACTTAACAACATCTCGTAGGTCTCGGGGATGTCCACCACTTAGATTTCTATTGTGCTCGATATCTGGGGGTCTTAGATGAGCTGAATCTAGACATTTTTAATCTCACCTACCATTTTTACAATAGTTTTATCCAATTACACTACTATGCCTTTGGATGGAGTGGGAGTGAGTCCAAGCTTCTAGCATATAAATAAGGGCATGACATTTCCTGAAGCACCAGAATCTACTAGGAAGTTGTATAGGTTCTTCCCTTGTATGTTCAAGCCTAGTAGGAAGGGAGGATCCTTTGTGTTTCCCTGGAAGATGCCCAAACTAGCATCGTCAAATGTGACATTCTTTGGTGGGTGGCTGACGGCTTCTGAGTTTCCCAAGAGCTTCAGAAGGGACTTCCTCTGCTTAGGACAATTCATAAAAACCTACATCAAGGTCATGGAGGTGGTGATTATTTCTAATGCCTTAGTGGTTTCAAACCTTCCCCCAAGTAAATTTGACTTCCCTCAGCTGGATCCCTGGCTTGATTAGAGCCAAGTCCTTTCGATAGGAAGGAGAAAACAATTGCATTGTCCTGGGGAGAGGTATTCTTGGGAGGGGTTAGCGTGTAAACTGGCCCTTTGCAAGCCTAACTTTGAGTGTTGTAAGGATTCTGCAGGCTGGTGAAGGTGTTGGCCTCAAAGGCCAGGATAGATTCATCAAAGAACCCCTACAATTTGGTCTCTTCTTCATCCTCTTCTTCTATCCCAAAGAAGACGGTCTCACAGGTGAAGGCACTGTGAGTGGGCTCTTGTGTGAACAATTCTGGGGGAGTAGGATCGATAGGTTGTTGTCTATCTGACTATGAGATCATGTTGATCTTCTCTAGTGAGGCATAGTTCACCTTGAAATGAGAGCCAGTATCATGAAATTTACACCAATTAGTTAGGGGTGGAATTCTATAAGCTATGCAGAATGATTGGGTCCAGCACCACCCTGAGCGGTGTTTTGGTTTGGATGTGGGCCTCCAATGTTTACATTATTGTTCCATTGCTGTTGATTTGGATGAGGCCCATTGTTGTATTTTATACCTCCAAAATTGGTATTTCATTGTCCAAAGAAAACATTCCCTCTCTGGGAATTAGAGTTGTGAGGTGCGGAAGGCCCCACCTTTAGCTGCCCCATGTCTGTCATCAAATATGACACCAATCGCTAGAGGGATTCAACCTTGGCTGACAGCTAGGTAGTTGTGTCACAATGTGATGGTTTTTATGGTTGGTTCCTGGGGAAGGTGGAAGTAGCTCCTACAATCGAGGACTATAATCCTCTAGCCACGGGCGACTAGAAGAAAGGTACTCTAGAGGGTTGTGTCAAGGGTTGTATTTGCTGCAGCTGGTTCCAGGGAACAAATTCCAGACCCAGTATTGTCTAGGCTTGCGATGGATAAACGTACTGGGATTGCTGGTCTATTGGTGGTGGTGGGCCCATGGCCATTGTCGGGGCACCCATTTCTGGATTGGGGTTGTATCCCCTAGCGTAGGAAGTTCCATCGGGTATCATGTTGAATGGCAGGCTCTGTCCAATCCCATTGGGGTCTTTTCTAAAACCGTGAGACAACTCTAGGGCTAGATTGTAAACCTTTGCTAGAGTATCCTGGTCATTTTTGGTGGTGGTTCTCCAAAGGAGAGTGGCAACAATGGGGTCCAAAGCATTCAGGTATCTCTAGATGAGATGAAGGGGCCCATGCACTGCTTCAAGGCACATTGGAACTGATGGTTGAATGTGGCAAGGGGTTCGTTTGGTTCCTTCCTGATGGAGATAAACTTGTTGTGGGACCATGCTAGGTCCACATGAATGCAAAAGGCCACTAGGAAGGAGTCTTCCATATCCTTCCAATTGTTGATGGAGTTGGTTGGCAAGTTAAGGTACCAGTTTAACTCATTCTATCCCAAGGACATACGGAACATCCAGGTCACAACATCTTGATGTTGTACTCAGTGTCAGTTCATGGCATCTTTATATGCTTGGAGATGTTCTTCTATGATTCTTGGGCCTAGATTCTCATATCTAGGATAGATCTTCTCTGGATGCGGAGGAAGATCATTGGTGGCGCCAGGGAACTACCCCATTGGGGACCTGGTGTTACCAAAGTAGTTTTTCATCGGCACTCCTAGATTTTGGCTAGGTTGAGTGTTAGTCCTCGGGGTTATTTGAGGCACTTGGGTATTCTCAGGTGTAGTGAATCCCCAGATAAGGTTGGCACGATGCTTGGTTTGTGGGGTCCTTTTCTTTCGAGCAGGAGGCTTGAGTTCAACAAACTTTTTAGGATTTGGGGCTGATCAAAGGACTCTTTCAAAACATAAGGGTGAAAAAGACCCTATCCAGCTAAAAGCTTCATTCCTAAAACTATGGCTTGGGGAACCCTCAAGTGGTATGAAATCAAAATCTTCCGAAGGGAACGAGCTCATGCCCTCCTTCTAGCACCAGTTTTTGTTGATGGGACTTTGTGACTGGTTTGATCAATAGATGATAAGTTGTCACCGAGTACTGGGGTACTAAGCAACTTCACCTATAAAGGTTTTCTGAGGAATAAATTCTTTAGGCCTTCAAGCACCTGAGTGTTGGGTCTCAATGGTGCGGGGAGCTAAGTTGGGAAAGTGGCTATTTTGTCCAGGAGGATAGCTGGTTTTTGACTCATCTTCTTTGGGGATTTTGGTGATAGGTCGGGGTTTCCTACAAGCATGTTAAGTTTACCAAATAAACAACAAAAGATAGGCCAGAGTTAAGATTTTATTACCTTTACTTATAGTCATGCAACATATTTCCAACATTGACACTGCTCTAATGAACTACACTAAATACTGAATGCATACACAACCAGCAGTTCATACATATTGAATAGCAAAGGGAAATGAGATCATTAATCTAAAAAAACATCAGAGAAAGGGACATTAGAAACATAAAGCACAAAAGATATTGCTAACTTGGAGATAAAAATGTCAACAACATCATTGCCAGAAACTGTTCTTCCTTCTTCATTAACAGAGTGTTCCAGCATCACTGGTGTGTACATCAATGGCTCCAAGGTAGCATCTAACTACTAAGAACTACTAAAGATTGAGCTCCTACAACTACCTCAAATGGAATGTTAATAGTATTGGACTGCAAAATAATAAATTTTTCCGACCCTTGAAATGAGGTCAAACTTATTATTTATAGACATAGTTTTCCCTAAAACTAACCTAATATAACTACACAGTCAACATTAAAATACAATATCTGGTGGCAGGTACTACCTACACCACTTACAATCACCTCAAAAAGAATAGAGGTCTGACATGATAGAGGAAGAAGACAAGAAGAGATGATGGAAGAATCAGCCTAGAAAAGAGTGCTCGAGTGAAAATAGAAGAAATCTGATCTTCCCAGAGTTTGAGGATACAAGACTCATCAATGCAAAATGTGGCTCACTATCTTTGATGCACCATGTAGTTAATGTTGGAGTGCCACCTCAGGAAAATCACCTATCAGAGCCATCCCTCCATCTGACATGCCTTACCAGGATCACCTACGTGTTGACTCCCTTATTAACTGCTGGATAATGATCGGTTAGCTCCGAGGAACCTGGACATGGGTCACTAAAAGAATACAAAACTTTTGGATCCATAATTCCAGAGTCTAGAAGCTTACGCTCAAAGAATAATGAATGTTCAAAAATGCATACTGCTAGTAACAATCTCCCAAGTCTAGAGAACTTTATTGTTCCTTGTTTTTCTTGAAGGCCTCCAAAATTTGGCCAATGTCACCCTCATCTAGTCCTTGACACTATCCCATTGATTGTTGATGATTCTAAATCTTTCTTCAATATCTCTGGCCTTGTTTCAAAACTCTTCAGCTATCTTTATGGAGTCATGATCCCAGAGCATCATCTTGGATATTCTTGACATTTTTCCTCTATCGAAGTCCCTGGAAGACTGATACCGGGACTCCATCAGCTCATCAAATTTACTAAGGACATAATCCTCTAGGGAACAAGTTCTTGTGATGAAGGGATCAACTTGTGAAACCCTTCCAACAAATACTTTATACAAGTCAAATGGATACCAGACCATCGTGATCTTATCTTTTAGGGTCGTAACCAATTGCTAGCTTACCTCAATTTTAAGGCCAAGTCTGGAGTGTTGGGCTGGGAGGAATCTGAAGGGTTCTCCCAAAATTCTTGCCTCTATGATAGCTTCCTCCCCAAAGTTTATTACTTCTTCCAATCCAGTCCCATAGGATGATGACGTTGTTTACTTGGCCCACAAGATTACTAACCAGATAAAGGTTTGGGAGTGTCACCTCTAAGAATTTCCCTATGGCCCTTATCTATTCAGCAATCCACCCATCTACATCATGTGCCTTCTTCTTTATGGACCTTAGAGCATCTAGGTCACCCTGTGGGAGCTTTGTTTTGGAGGTGGAGGCTTCTAGATGGATCTTGGAAAGTGGTTGTGTAAGTTCTACAAGAAGCCCAAGGAGATCTTTATTCTTTTCCCTTTCCTCCTACATCTTCTACACCTATTTGTCATACTGGGCCTCAATTTCCCTTCTAGCTTCTTTGAGAAGGTCCAATTCACCCTTCTTACCCCTCTTCTCCTGAGGTACCTCTGTAACAGTGCATTCTACAACACTTACTGCTACTTCCTCTTTATCTGTAGCAGGTGTCACAATGACCGTGACTATATCTCCGCCTAGACCAGTCTGAATAGACTGGAGTGTCTGGGCCTTCTTTGCCTTGGGGAGGTTCTAACTTTGTGCCATCATCTAAGCCAGGGAGAGATGGGCTTTTGTCACCATCAAGGCCTTTCTCTTCTTTGCTTCTACCAACCATTATGGTGGTGAGGGTGGCCTTGCTACTAGAGCTTGATCACTTGAGTCTCCTCTGTGGTTCTATTGTTCACCCCCTGCATCTATGGTCTCTTCGGACTCTTTATCCTAATTTTTGGGATTATCTACACCATCCATCTTTATGGAGTCAATATTCTCTACCTCAGTGCTCCTATCCTTAGCAGCATTTGTGAGACCGATATCCATATCTTTGGGGTTCTCCCCCTCATCCTACTACTACTGTTGTTCCTCTCTGGCATTATCTACCAGGACATTCTCCTCCATTGGATTATCCTCTAGAGATGGTGACGATGTCTGAACTAGATCTACTCATAATATTACCAGGATTACCTAGTCGAATTTCATACTACCCTAGGTGGGTGGAGGCATCTAGAGCATGGCAGCTAAGGTTATGGTTGCTCCCATAGGTTTGGTTCCCTCAACCGAAGCCAGCTGCTCACCTTGCACTTACCTCTTTTCTATTTTGGTCTTCATGACTGGGATTTCTTGGACATTTGGGATGTCCACCTGTTCTTATTCCTTTTCTCTTTCTTCCTAGACTTTCTATTCCATGGCAATCTGTTTGTCTAGAATCTCCCCATCAATGGGGATTATTTCTTCTTCTTGGGCGGTGATCTCCTCTACTGCCTTCCCTATATCCCCATGTAGATTTACAAGCTCATCCATCCCAAATAGATCGTCAAAATAATCATGCAGAGGGGAGGCCTTTGGGGGATTCCCTAGTTGATTTTTTGGCTCAGGGGAGTCCAGGATAATTTGCACCTTGGGGGAGTGGGGCATCCCGAGGTCTGCTTCTACTTTTGGTGGAGGGAAATTTGTCTTTTTCTTCTTCCTCTTTGTCACCAATTGGGGCCCGACATCCAAAATAGTTGCACGCTCCTCCTTTTTTCCTATCCCTGTTACTCAAACCATGAGTTCTGCAAGTGAGGGGGAGCCAGAAGGGAGGGTAGGTACTATTGTAATAACTGGGATGCCTAGCCAGGAGCTTATGGCTTCCTTCATCTGGTGGGATGCTACCAGCTGAAGGTGTAATTTTTCCACAATGGGAACTATGGATGGAATCTGGGGCGGGGTCCCAACTTTTCTTTTTCCTCTATCCTCATCCTATGCAGAGGTTCTAGCCCCAGAAGTGGATCCCTACAAAAATGGGCCAAATCTTTGAGTAATTTTCAGACATACCTTCTGAAAATACACATGAATACGTTCAATTAAATCATGGGTGATGTCTTCAATTATTGGGCCTTCTAGGGTGTCCCAATCCACCAGAGGGAGAGCCATTTTGTCTACTCCTTGTGCCTTGTACTATGGGTCCTCTGTAGACCTAGTATCCAAAAAATCCTTAGGAAAATTCTGAAGTTTGAGGCGCTTCATCATGCCTTGCATCATTCTGACAAAATGTCTATTCCGGACTTCAAAATCATCCTGGCAATCTGCCCAAAAATCTTCAATGTGAGGCTTGTGGGCGTCCGAAGCCCAAGGAAGTGCCCACACTACCTTATCTAGCAGATCAAAAATTTTACAGTCCAAGTAAAACTCTATCAACCCCAGACACTTTAGTTCACCATTGGTTTCTTTAAACATTGCAAGTATAGTTCCTGTAGGTTATTAGGAACAGAATGTTGGTGACCTTCTTCAATGTAAAGAAGGCATGCAGCTTAACAATATGTCTACAATATTCCAAAATAATTATCCTATCCCCACAATGTTTGGGCAATAGGTAGGGTTTCTCAGAGAAGTCAGTCACCTGAATGTAAGAGTGTTGTTTAAACTGAATATAATAATGACCATAATTGTTGACCAATGTCATTGCTTCTTTTGAAAGTTGATATCAGACATCCCAAGTGGGTGTAAGAATATTATAATAAATGAAGGCATCATTTACTCTAAAAAAATGGGGGAAACTAGCCTCCCATTGTATTTGTGGGAAATAGACCCACGGAGCATCTTGGCCCTTGCTAGTCCTGAGCTTGCAGACAGTGAGTAATCCCCTAGTGATGGGGCATTGTGGCGCCAGTGCCCACAAGACATATCAGGTCATGTAAAATTTTAAGGACCGGGTGACCCTGACGAGCTATGCATCCACATGATTGGCGATGATTGTTTCCCAATCGAGAGTCTGCCCACTAGAGGCGATGTTGAACAAGAAGTAATACATCAATGCCAAGAATTACTAGGTATGGGGCTCTCCAAACACCCTGCATAATGCGATGATCCCGATTTGTATGCTCTCTTTGAATTCTATCTGGGATATCTCCAATTTCATCTTTTTATAGTTTTTTCTTGGGGTACTCATCCTGTTGGAGTGAGGTATTTCTGGGCCGCTTGCGAGAGTTTCTCAAATTCATTTAATGCTAGTGTCTAGATGATAACCGCGGCATTAGAAAACTGGGGGATCCCTAGCCCTGAGGAAAATGTCATGGCATCTAGAGACACCATGGGCATTGGGTAGCCCAATGGAATAGGAGCAGCAAGCATGATAGCCCAGATGGCTATGTTGTAGTGTTCTGCCAGTGTAAGGATAAGCTCTGGAGCTTGCACTAAGCAGGGGAAGAAAGTGACCTTAAGGATTCAGAGGCATCCACATTGAGTGCCATCATATCTCTGGCCTTGCACTGAATGAACATTATTTTCACCAAGGCCTGCATTTTGGCCCATGCCCCGATACTTGTGTCAATGACCAATTGAAGCTTGGAATCAACCTTTGATCCCAGAATAGCTTCTCCCTTCAGATATTTAATTGTTAATGGGAGTTTCTCTAAGGCCTTCTAGGCCTTTGTCCTGATGGCTTCCCTTGTTGAAGTAGTAGTAGGGAGTTCTGGGCTCCCAGGTGGGGAAGATGTTGATGCCTCAAATATGATTGATAAATGAATTTTGGCAAGCTGCAAGACTAGATGACCATCAGTATAGATAATATAATTAAATTCTAGATCCCGAAGATTTCACCACTGCTTCACATCTGTCCTGAAAAGGTGTCAGTTTGCATCAAACAAAAAAAAAGATATATATAATGAAATGACTTACTTGGGGATTTGATCTATGCCAGGGGGTTCCAGGGATCCTGGCTCATGTGATGAATGAAATGAAGACCAAAGGGGAACTTGGGACCCAGAGTCTGAAAAACTAACATTTATTGACATGACCAAAAATTAGCCATACTAGGCTGACATGGGGCATCACGTCGTCACGTAGTAAAGGAAGTAATGGTAATAATGGTGCCAGTTGTCTTAACACACAAGGAAATGAAGGCCACTTGGGCCAGTTTTGAATTCTCATGAGTGGGGGAATTAAACCCGCCATTAAGACTGAGCTGATGGAGGAGAGAGAAAACCTACAAACTCAACTAGGTGAGGAGCCGAGTTGAATTTTGCAGACACCAAAAGGGAGAGCTCGACAAATTGAATAAACATGAAAGGGCATGGTGAGCTTGCCATAGGGAGGGTCTCCATAACAATATATAGACTGATTTATAGACCAAACTTATAGGGGAAGTAGGAGAACAGTGCAATTTATAGGAACGACCCTACCTATGGGACTATCTACATTTTACAGAGAAGTTATGAGAATTTACAAAACCTACAAGAATGTTCACCATTTATAGGAAGGAACTCAATGTGAGGAAGGCAGAAAAATTTCCTGTAGATCCATCCCACCAACAAGAGGCAACAAAGAACAGAATGGGAAATGGAAAAAAAAAGAAAAACAAGGAAAGAAAATAAAAAAATGAAAAAAAAAAAAACAAGGGAGAACCAGAAGGGTCTACCTTAAAACATGGGGAATGTGAGATAATGAGCATGGGAGGTGCTCTGCAAATGATCAGCTTCAAATGACCACAAACACACAACTGCTAATCATTTTTAAGCACTATTAACAAATTGCACTTAACTGTTGTTAAATCGCCTTGAATCACTCTGGGTAATTTGTTTGTGGTAAATGTAACAATGACTGGTGAAACTTATTTATACCCTTAGGGTGAAAAAATCCTGCTCTTTCCTTCTACAAATCCTGAGAAAGACAAACCTCCAGACTCTGGGCCTAGGGATTCCATGCAACCGCATCCTCTACCAAAAGAGGAAAATTGTGACAGAGAATCCCAGAGTCCAAAATTTGACTGGAACAAAGAAGACAAGAACACTCTGGGATCGGGTCCCAGAGTGAGGAAGACCAAAAGAGAACACAACATTGACCCCGTAGAGACAAAGGCCAGAGAAATAAAATAAAACCATAAGAAACCATGGGAGAACAAAGAAAAAAAGGGGGACCCAACATTTTGCCAACAAAATGTAGGGATAGGTATGCAGGGCATAACAGGTATCTGGCATCTCATGCTATCTTCATGATCAAAATTTTTGATACTCCTTGGGATGTATCTCAATATAGAAAAGATTGTTACATCTTTCTTGATTAAGAGACTTTTTGAATCAATGGTTAAACTAAAACAATAAATGCTCTATTCACACATACAACTTAGACTTGAAAATTTTTAGATCTATTGTAAGCTCATAATACCTTTATGATCAATGTATCTTTCCAATACCTTTGCTCCACTTATTTATTCTTGGTAATGTTGTGCTTCTCTATTTCTTGATGTCCGTAGAAATCTTTAGCTCTTTAATCAGCTTGATTGATCAGGACTCTATGAAGTTGTTCTTCATCAGTTTATCTTTAGCATCCTACTTTTTCATTCACTCCCCTAATTCATAATGAATTAGATTGTCTCTTTATAGACATGATATCACCATTTCTCACTTCTTGATTTTATTGTTCTTAGCGTGATTTGCAATCTTATCCAATCTTTCTTTAAAGATTTACTTAAGTTTTATCCCTTAGATTTATCCATGACAACTAGATAAAACAAATTTAAATATTTTACTTATCTCCGGCCTTAACTTGTCAATGAAAACAATGTTAACAACCAGTTAAGTCTATCTTTAGCTCTGCTAGCTAAGTATTTTGTCATTTCTGAGCTTCATTTCTTTTTGGTGTTTTAACTCTTTGATATCTTCGGTCAACACTTCAGTTCTCCTCGGGCTTCTCTGTCAGTTTTTTCTGTCCATCGGGGTTGTCTATCCTTCAGGGTTATCTATCTGTTGGGTAACACTATAATTATGGCCATTAGTTATGCTTGTGATTCTGCTCGTCGGTAATGCTTGTCATTTTTCTTGCTTGGGCATAACTATGACTTTTCTCTCGGTTTTCTCTGTCCATTGGGTTACACTAACCATCGGTGTTTATAGTCACTTAGTGAATGCTGATATTTTATGCATTACTAAAAGCATAATCTTTATCTCTCTGATTCTCTAAATTATTTGACACTTTGTATATAACCAATTAGATTATATCAAGTTGACATCAATGACAATACAATACATTAACTAATTTAATGTCTTGCATTATCTTTCTGCATTTCGGTGATCAAATTAATATCTTTAACATTCAATCAGTTATATGTCATCATCTTAAGGCAATTACTATTTGCCTTGTACAAATATTATCACCTTTGAGAGATAAATTAGGTAGTTTCAATTACAAAATGTTGTTTATGTTTGGGCATCCGTTTGCAACTGTCCTCCATAGAATTTCACAAGGAAAAATTAAGGCGTATAGCCCTATGAGTACTCAAATATGTGTAGTCTCGCAAGAAAGATTCAAGTGGCTCCGCTCCACACACATCTAAGAATGTCCAAGGAATGATAGTCAAAATTCCAAGGACAAAATCGATTACGTCTTCTAAGACTTTGGCCTTTAAGGAAGCATTTTGATTATAGTGCGATGGAAGGGCTGGCGTTCACCTGTCCTCACTTGGGTCATTCCCAGGAAATTTTTTCCTCAACCGGAAAGCCCTCTAATGTTTTGAAATAAATAAAGAGGATTGGCAGCTTAGGAGTCTAGATTTCTGATTCTGCATAAAGAAGAAGAGAATACTCTCCTATCCATTTCATTTTCTGATATGAAGCACATCATGCAATTTTTCTCTTGAATTATAGAACTCAAAACCTAGTCCCCCATATTGAGTTTCTGATTTTCCAAATTGGGAAAAGAGAATAATCCTCTAATTGAACTAAGAATCAAATTTAAATCTGATAATTAAATTCCTATTTAAAGAAATTGAATTTTGACCAATTTTAAAGTTTTATTTCCTCCAAATTCTATTCAAATCATAAATTGATGTTTGAGGTTCTGATTTTCCATGAAGGAAAAGAGCATACTTCTATAATCAAGTTAAGAAATGGTAGAAAATGTGTTAAATTCTTAGAAATTACAATAAAAGTTAGGTTGATTGCATGAGGAAACCTACAAACCCACTTTTTAGTAGTTTTCACTCCATCTTCTTGATCAAAGAAGTCTTTGACATCATCCTGAAATAACTCATGAGGCTGCTTAAATGATCAATTCCATCCAAAAAATGCAAGGTTAGCTACTTAGTCATTAAATTTTCAAAACATGCCAGAAGACTAACCAAATGCGATTGTATTTCCTAGAAGCGATGCAACAATTACTAAATGTGATTAAGGATGCTAATTGTGAGCCTTTTCACTAAATGTGATCTGGGAATTATAGGATGCAAGCTTTTACCGAACATGATTGAGGATTTTTAGGATGTGATGCAGGATTTATAGGGTGTGGGCTTCTTTCCTTTATGCAATATTTTGCAACTAAAGGTGGTCCTTTCCTCCTAAATGTAATTCTGCACAAGAAAATAGAGAACAAAAATGAGGTTAATGAGCTCAAAAATGGCAATAAATCTAGGGCTCAGCCCCATAGTGGGTGCCAAAAATGTGTGTGTGAATATTGTACCTGCAAGCTGCAACACAACACTTCAAGATGTTATTATATTAAGGGTTAGAACTATGAAAATTGAAGTAAAAGCATAAGAAAACCATTAAAATTGACATATTGCTTCCTATCTAAGAAGAGTGTGATTTAATGCTATGATTTCCCTTAGATTATGCATAAATCAGTGACATATTCAATCCTAGAATGGAAGATTCAATGAGAAAATGAGGCTAATTGTCATGCAAAGTTCATTTTAGAGCACAAATGAAGATTGTGTAATTATCTATGTGAGATTATGAACTAAAATGGACAACATAAGAATGCATTTAGAATTCTAGAAATTAGAGCAGCATAAGAGTATAATTAAAATTCTAAGAATTGGGGCCAATTGAGCTCAAAATTCAATCCTTTTATAGAAGAATTTGAGAGATGGGTGGTTGAGATTGATTTGTGAAGAGAGGTGGAGATTGAATCTTTGGTGATCCATGTGATTGATCCATATGATTGAACTCTCATTGGTTCAACGAGTGACTTTCCATGTGCAAGTGATGAGTTGTAATTAGAAACTTTATTTAATTCCTTATTATTAATTACTTTAGAAATTATTTAATTGTGTTAATTTGATTTAAATAGGCCAAGGTAATTAATGTGAGTTAGTGATGAAATCACTTTGACTTTAGGACATTAAATTGATTTTAATGAATTATGCCAATATTTGAATAATTAACTTGACATAATTAGGGGTATTATCACACTTAGGGAAAATAGGGTCTCTAGTTAGAGTAGACCAAATTAGGGTGGTTACAGTAACATCAAGACAAACATTTCCTTCACATCTACTAACTACAACTTGATAGACCAGTTGCAAAGAACCTTGGCTCAAATATCCATATTTGAGTTATTAAATATCTCTCCAGTGCATAGGGAAGTCCTTGAACAAGCCCTCCATGCATCCAATGTCTTAAAATACATAGACATAGACAAATTCTAGGCTATGGTTAGTCACATAACATCTCCCCATTATCTATCTTTCTAAAAAGAAGATGAAAAATCCTTGAATCATCCCCATAATTAACCTTTTCACATTGAGGTTTTGATTCAAAAACATTGGGTAAAACATATATTGATAGATGGAGGTGCAGGTTTGAACATTTGTACCTTTAGTGTGGTAAAGGCACTAGGGTTTTCAGAACACGCTATTAATCCACAGAGGAAGATAACCATTAAAGCCTATGATGAAGAAGAAAGAGCTTCCAAAGGACTAGTCGTGCTACCTATTAGGATAGGCCCAACACAACGAGATGTGATCTATCAAGTTTTGGATTTTCCATTAGCTTACAGCATACTATTGGGTAGACTGTGGATACATGATATGTAGGAAGTTCCATCCACTTACCCTGAATGTATCAAGTTCCCACACAATGGGGTAGAAGTTACTATTCCAGATGATTCAAGATACTCTTGCAACAATGTGAAAGAATATAGAATGGTTCCTCATAACAAGGAAGTTCCTAAAGATTTTTTACTTGAAAAATCAAAATATATGGTCATGAGAAGCTTTGGGAAATCTCTAAAATTTGAAGAAACCAGCATGGGTGAATACAAACTAGAAACAACACCATCATTGGAAAATATCCCCATGTCTCCAAAATCATATGGTCGGCCCTCAATGTCATTTCTACCTACATCCTTAAAGGCATTGGCTATTCTTGAAGCCACATGCATGGTTAGAGCTACAACCTCCCAAGAAGAAGAAAATGAGGATAGATTTGTTTTATCATGGCTATATAAAGAGGAAAAGGGATAGAGTGAAGTAAAGTAGGTTGAAATATCTCCAAAAAAATATGGAAAAGGTTATGATCTTTTGAAACAAATGGGATATAAAGGAAAAGGACCTTTAGGAGATAAAGGTAAAGGACTCATTCAACTAATTCACATGGAGTTCAGGAACACCAAAGTGAAAACAAGATTGGGCTTCAATGAATCAAAACACCTTGTCATAGTAGATGGTCCAATATTTGATGAAGTAAATAATGAATAAGAAGAGGAAGTAGAAGGAATACCATGGACATATGAGAGATTGTTTCTTTTAGGAGCTAAAAATACTGAGAATCAAGGAGAACCTTATATACCCAATCACATAAGAGAACAATCAGAGAACCATGTACTATTGGAAAGTGATGTTTTTTATGTGAGATGAGACACTTGAGATTTTTCATTTATGGAAACACGTCTAATATAATGATCGAGTTAAGTACAGTTATGGAGATACATTTCTAAAATTGATTAAGTATAGAAACATAAGTACAAAGTATAACAGTATTGTTTTGGATAGTGAAGATCATATATGATGTTTTCTGATTTGCGCGATTAGAGAAAGACACTATGGGATATGTATGACCTTCACTTAAGGTTTCTTGTGTTTTGGTGATGATCACAGAGAGTTAGTGTTTTTAAGACATGCGAAGATAGTAAAAAAGTGAAACAAAGTAGTTGAACAGTCGTGATGATTGAGGGAGCATGAGATAGAATACAAATGTGCTATGTTTTATTTTCATTAAGAATTACCTATACTTTGGTAGTACATGAGCACCTAAATTGTATTTAATTTTGGTATAAGTATTTATTCTATTTTGTATTTTATTTGAGATCCGACCAAATGATGTAACACATATATATGAAGAACATTTTGTAAAGCGAAGATGTGTGTGTATGTGAAAAATATATTAGAGATGAATAATGGTAGATGTGAGATTAGAGGTTGATAGATATTGTTGAGAACTACAACTAGAACTATCTAAGCATTGGAGATGCTTGTTTTTGTTCATTATTGAGAACACTTTGTAACATAAGTATTGGTTGTAAGAGTTGTAAGCTCAATGTACCCCTAATAGGGTGTTGTATACCTTTAACAGGGTTGATATTCCTTTAACAAGGAAATGTACTTTGTAATACTCATCTCCTAATAGGGATAGGTCTCCTAAAAGTTACATTATACTTTAGTGCATGCTTGTGGGTACCACCCCCACTGGGGTTTTCCCTTGGCCAGGATTTCCTTGACAACAAATTATGGTGTAATGAGTTGTGTAGTATTTTCTTATGTTCTTTTCATTTCAGCAATCTTATGGTTTATTTGGAATTGGTTTAATTTTAATTTAAAGTGTTGTAATACTGATTCACCCCCATCCCCCCTCTCATTATTACTTAATCCTAAAAATTGGTATTAGAGTTGTTGGCTCTTGAAAATAAAGTTTAACAACTTAAGGGAGATCAAGATGGATTTTGTAAGTTTAGAAGAAAACTTTGAAGAAGCACTTGAAGACTTTGACAAAACAAAAGCAGAGAATGGTGACCTGAGATTCAATTTTAGAAGAGCTGAGGGATTCATTAAGAAACTAAAAGATCGGCTTGAAATTTCTAGAAGTCAGAGATAGGATCTTGTGGTTTAGATAAAACGGGATTCAGACAATGATAATTTAGATCAGATAAAGCAACTTGAACAAGAGAATGATACTTTAAAGCTTAATCATGAAACGATGGCTAAAGAGATTTGACAAGAAAAGGATGCTAAAAAAAAAATTGAAGAATCTTTGAAGGATGTTAATATTCTGGTGGGACAAATGAAGACTAAGCTTGACCATTAAAAGAACAAGTATCTAGAATTGGAGAAATATAATCAGATCATTAAAGGTGAACTTGTTGAGACAAAGAAACATATTGAGAGACTTCACATGAGTAGTGACTTGATCGATGAATAAAGAGATAGATAGAAAAACTGATGTAAGGATGGTATGGAGAAGGGGCCAAAGGCTCTCCCAACTACCAGACCACCTTGGAGAACCAATGCAGAAGCCAAACAACACAGTGAGAGAAGAAACACCAAATATCCTTTATTATTAATTTGATCAAACTCATTACATTCTAGGCCATAAGGCCTTCCTAGTTTTGGCCATATACATAACAATGAATTACAGATTGACCTTCATACAAAAAAGATCATAGACCTTCGATCTCAGTATCTGAACATTTTCTTTCTTTCTCTAGGACCCTCCCCTAAACTAAGAACATACAAAAGAATATATACAAGAGTCCACCAAAGAGGTTGGTGCTCAATCCATAAGAGAGACCCATATTTAGGTCCACACAGATCCCAATGAGATACCCCACATTAATTCAGAAACATAAATTAAATGTAGAAGTTGACCAGATCAGGATAAACATCTTGGGAGGATGATCATCAAAAATCAGCAACCATCGCTACAAGCATACCTGAGCATCAGACAACCGGTTGGTAAAGAGATCACCAAAATCCATCGGTAAAAGCATACCCAAGCATCAAAAAACTCATTGGTAAAGAGATCACCAAAATTCATCGGTAAAGGACAAACCCAAGCAACAAAAGACAAACTTCAAAGAAAAAGTAAACATCTTTTTGGTTGAATAGGATTTCCAAGGACCCAAGATGCTCCTGCATCAAACACCTAGGGTTACAAGAAATGATTCCCCAAATCATGTATCAATTCAAACCTAAAATTAATCTAACTTAGATTGATAAATCCAAGATGAGTCCTCTATGGGTCTGTTCTTCCACTTTACCAGATACTCCATGTATTATTTTCCTCTTGTACTTTTTCCAACTCTCTATTTCAAATTCTTTTCAACTTCATCTATCTGCTTCTTAGGATAATCACTTGGTGTTGTCACTTATTCATCAGGGTCATGATATTCATACAAGTCTAAAATATTGAATATAGGTGATATATCCATGTCATCATGTAATTCAAATTCATAATCATTTCCACTGTTAAATCTTCTTAGTATTTTTCAAGGACCAAATTTCTTCATCTTCATTATACCATATGTTCCAATAGGAAATCTACCTTTCTTTAGATGAACCATTATAGCATCACCAAATTCAAATGTTTTATGTCTTCTTGATCTTTCTGCACTGTCTTTGTACTTTTGATTACTTTTCTCCAACTTATGCTTTACATCTTCATGCAATGTCTTCATAAACTCAGCAAATTCCTCTACTTCTGCACTTCTTTTCTCTTCTCCAAAAATATCTCTCAAATTTGATATGCCTCTCAGTTGTGTGACTTTAACAATCTCAAAAGGTGTATTCTGAGTACTCCTATTCATTTAATTGTTGTATGTAAACTCTTCTTTTTCCAACATCAAATCCCAATTACTCGGTGTGTTTCCAACTAAGCATCTCAACAGATTACCCAAACTATGGTTTACAACCTTTTTTTGTCCATCAGTCTGTGGATGAAATTCAGAACTAAACTTCAACTCAGTATCCAACTTCTTCCAAAGTGTTCTCCAAAAATAGCTATCAAACTTACTATCTCAGTCAGAGATGATACTCCTTGGTAATCCATACAATCTAACAATCTCCTTAAAGAAAAGATCCGTTATATGTACTGCAGTTGATGTTTTCTTACATGGTATGAAATGTGTCATCTTACAAAATCTATCCATAACAACAAATATGGAATCATTACCTCTTTCTATCCTAGGTAAGCCCGGACCAAAATCCATGATGATATCACTCCAAGGTTTCTCAGGAATAGTAATAGGTGTATACAAACTAGTGTTCTAACTCACTCCTTTTGCAACTTGACAGAATCCACAACTTTTCATAAATTTTTGAACATCCTTATACAACTGAGGCCAAAAATACATCTCCTTCAGAAAATTCAATGTCTTATTAATACCAAAGTGTCCAACCAATCTACTACTATGTTTCTCCTTAATCAAATTAGTTCTCATTGATCCTCTCAGTATACACAACTAAATACCTTTGAACAACATATCTTCCTAGATGAAATAGTCTTCATACTTACTTTATTGATTTGAATTTGGTGCTTTGGACACTCTCCACTACTCTCAAAAATTAGGATCACTTTCATACAGATTCTTCATGTCATCAAAACCAAGAACCTCAATTCTCATTTCAGTCAGTAAAGATCTTCTTCTACTCAATGCATCAGCAACTCGGTTAGAAACTCTACTCTTATGCTTAATCACAAATGTGAAACTCTGTAAATACTCTACCCATTCCATATGTCTCTTATTCAACTTGTTTTTACTACCCAAATATTGTAAATCCCTATGATCCGTATACAACACAAATTCATTTAGCATCAAATAATGTCTCCATTTCTTCATAGCTTGCACAATAGCATATAACTCTTTATCATAGACAAAATATTTCCTCTTTGTATCATTCAACTTCTCACTAAAGAAAGCAATAGGTTTACCTTCTTGATTCCACACAGGTCCAATTGTACTTCCACTTGCATCACATTCAACTTGACATACCTTATTGAAATTAGGTAATGCTAACACAGGTAATTCAGTAACTTTCAATTTCAAAGCTTCAAAACTCTTATCAGCTCCATGTGTCCATTTTAACTCTCTTTTGTCTCCTCTCATTATTTCATTCATAGCATTACAAATAGAACTGAAATTTATGATAAACTTTCTGTAAAAACTTGCCAATCCATGAAATGATCTTACCTCAGTAACATTCTCATGTGTAGGCCAACTAAGTATAGATTCAACCTTCTCTGGATCCATCTTCAAACCATCATCTAAAATCACAAAACCTAAATACACAAGCTCTTCTTTCATAAAGGAACACTTCTTCAAATTTATCAACAACTTTCCCTCTTTCAATCTCTATAACACTTGCCTTGTATGTATCAAATTCTCTTCTCTAGTTTTACTTAATATTATAATATCATCCAAGTATACAATCACACACTTTTTCAATAATTTCTTCATAACTTCATTCATTAACCTCATAAATGTACTTGGTGCATTAGTTAAACCAAAAGGCATAACCAACCACTCATACAAACCTTCCTTTGTCTTGAAAGAAGTCTTACATTCATCACCTTCTCTAATTCTGATCTGATGATATCCACTTTTCAAATCAATTTTGGTAAAATATCTTGCTCCACTCAAACAATCCATTATGTCATCCATTCTCAGTATAGGAAACCTATACTTCACTGTGATCTTGTTAATAGCTCTAGAATTAGTGAACATTCTTCATTCTCCATTCTTCTTAGGTGCCAACATAGCAGGTACTACACATGGACTCAATCTTTCTCAGATCAAACCTTTTTTCAATAATTCATGAGCTTGTTGGTTAAGCTCTTCATTTTTGGTAGGTGTTAACCAATGTGATGCTTTGTTTGGTAAACTAGCTCCAAGAATCAGATCCATATAGTGACTGATATCTCTCATTGGTGGAAAACCATCAGGTACATTATCTAAAATTATCTCCTTGTACTCAGTGAGAAAATTTCCAACTTCTACATGAATGTCATCTTCTGTATTCTCACTAAATTTGTTAGGAATCAAGGCATAACAAATATCATTTATTTTCAAATCCTTACCAAACTGTCTACCTTCCATCAAACAAACTTTTACAGATGTACATATCTCACCAGTAGATTCTTCAACCAAAGGAAACAAAACTTGCTTCTTACCATCAACCCAAATATAGTATCTATTCAATCTTCCATCATGTATAGCATGTCTATCATATTGCCAAAGTCTACCCAACAAAATATGACAACAGTCCATAGGCATAATATCACACAATGCCTTATCATAATATTTTCCAATTTTTTAGATTCACAAAACTTTGTTCACTCACCATTAATGTATGATCATCCTTGATCCATGAGATCCGATAGGGATTTTTATGTTTCATCCTCTCCAACTGTAACTTTGTAACCATTTCTTCATATTCTAGATTCTCTGAGCTTCCACTATCAACAATCACCTTCCAAACTTTGTTTGCAGCTCTACATCTAATCTTGAACAAAATTTTCCTGATAGGATCTTGCTTATCCTTCTCACTCCATAGTATCCTTTGGATCATGAAATTTTCTTCCATCTCAGCTTCATTTGGTGACTCCTCTCGCACCAATGCATTTCTACTACTATTGCCTTTCTTTCTCGCATGTGTACATTCAAAGGATTTATGTCCTTCTTCACCACAATTGTAACAAGTAACTTGGAATCCATTCCTTCTATAACCACCTCTAGAGTAATTACCTCTTCCTCTGTATGAACTTCCATCTTTCCATTCAGTATTTCCTGTCTTGAGATGTGTCTAAAATTGACTTGTCTAGTTCAGATCTATTTTTTTCACCATGAGATCTACCTCTTCCTCAAGGGAATCTACCTCCTCTACCTCTTTGTGTTTTTTCATTTCTATTGTTCAACATTTCCTCAGCTTTTAGGGTAAATTTATATGCCTCCTCAATGTTGTCCATCTTTACCAAACTAATTTCATCATGTATAGAACTTCTCAAGCCATTCAGGTATCTTGCCACTCTTTCCACTTCATCTTCCACATGTCCAGATCTGATGTCCAATCTATAGAATTATTCAGTATAGTCTTTTACTATTTTGTCTTTCTTCTTCAAACTTTGCATTCGCCTCATTAGGTTAATCTAATAATCACAAGGTAGAAACTTTCCTTTCAATTTGTTTACCATATTATTCCATACCTTGATTTTGTCTTTACCTTTCTTCTTTTGATCCAATTGTAGATGTTCCCACCATAAGGATGCATGTCCTTTTAATTATCCTCGTCCACATTCTCATATTCAAAGTACTTTTCCATCTCAGTTATCCAATCAATTAGTTCATCAGAATCCAATTTTCCACTATATTCAGGAGGATTAAACTAAGGTATGGACTTCAAACTTGTCAAATCTCTCAAGAATCTCTCTTCTTCCTGATTCATCATAGGTGTAGGTGTAGCTTAACCTTGAACCTCTTCAATTTTATCATCACTAACATCCTCAAGATGTCTTCCTCTATGTTGGGTTGTCTCAACAGCTTCTAATCTAGCAGAAATCTATCTAAGCATATCATTTAGACCTGGATCTGTATTTCCTCTCCCACAAACCATCTTGAATCCCTCTACAATTGTAGGTCAGATCGCAATTTTCTACCCCACAACAATACCAACTAGGGTTAGGGTTTATAGGAAGGAACTTAGATCTCACCAATGCTCTAATACCACCTGACGCAAGGAGGGTATGGAGAAGGGTCCAAAGGCTCTCCCAAATACCAGACCACCTTGCAGAACCAATGTGGAAGCCAAACAACATAGTGAGAGAAGAAACAAAAGATATCCTTTATCACTAATTTGATCAAACTCATTACATGTGTGTGTAAGAAAATACACCTTCATGAAATTAAGAATGAAAAACACAATTCTATGGAAAGATAAACAAGTTAATCTAAGAATTGAAACTAACAAAACTATATCATCTCATGGTTCTCTATCCAAGATTTGTTAAGAGAGCTCTCAGGCTTAATCTCTCTCAAGGAAAATCCTAGAATGAGATATGTATGAAATTTAAATGCTCAAGTCTAGCTAGAAAGCTCAAAATGCTCAAAAATGCTCCAAGATCATAAGAGAAAATAGCAAATGCTCCTAAACATGCAATGCTAAATGAAATGCAAATGCTAAAACTCTCTCAAAAGCTCTCAAATGCTCCTCAATATGCCTATAATAAGGATGCTTTGGCTCTTGAATTCTTGGATTCCAAACACAAAGGAAATTGCTTGTATTTATAGCATTTTCCCAAGGGTAGGGGGTAGAGTGAATTTATCATGATCAAAGCTTGGTTAAGTCAAAAGATTTGAGGTGTTTGCAAATGGAGGGAAAGTTGGTTAGTTGTCTCAAAGAATTAGGAATTAAATAACTCCATCATTTAATTAAATTATCCATGGAAGGGTGATTGGGTTGGATTTGATCCTTTTTTTATTTGAACTATACAATTGAAAAATCAATTGCATAATTTGATTAATCTCTTTAGGCTTGAATTTAATTATTTGATTTCATCATTATTTGATCATTTAATTTGATTTGAATTTTGTTCCTTTGATTTGATAAATGTCCATTTGATTTGCATTGAGATGATATTATGAAGCATTTGGTTGAGATTTATAATTTGGAATGTTTGAGATACACCTGGTAAATTTTAGGTGTCTACAAATGCCCCTCTTTGAAGTAATGTGGGAAGCGCATTGATTCAAAGAAATTTTGATTTTCCTAATCATTGAGCTGATATGAAAACCTGATATGAAAATCCTGATATGAAACTCTGATATGAAAACCTGATATGAAACTCTGATATGAAACCCTGATATGAAAATCCCAATATGAAACCCTGATATGAAAATCCCAATATGATACTCCTGATATGATAAAGTTTGAAATTTTAATGCCCCAGATTTGATACAAGATATGATGCAGAATCCCAGTTTGATGATATGATGATGCCCCCTTGGAAATGGAATCATCTTAATCGTAAGTAAAAGGTTTTGATGAACAAAGTGTAAAGAATAGATCAAAGATGATAGCATTTCTGATAAATGATGATGTGAAACGATGTCAAGCAAATGCCCCAGTGAGTAGAATAGGCAGATTAGGTTTGGCTGGGTCAAAAAATCTTAGAAAATAGGTTAAAATAGCTTAAATAGGTTGAAAAACCCAAATTTACTATTCATTTTCACTTTTTACTATTGAGATTTTTCTCTGATCCTTTGACAACTAATAGCGATGGTGGTCCTAATTCAAGAGCATAGATTCAAGTGAGCATGCAGATATCAGAAACCACCTGACTACGAGCCTCCGGTGAGTAGTTTGAACGCTTCTTGGTGCATTTATCATTCTTAAAATGGCATTTATTGCATGTTTTTAGTGCATTTTAGAAAAAATTTAGCTAAGAGCCGCGTAGGATAGATAAAGTGATGCGTAGGCCTGCTAAAAGCCATGTCCATGCTATGAAAAGCTGTGTACACGCAATCCTTAGCCATGTAGGAGGTAGGGTAAAATTGCAACAGAAAATAGGTAATACACCACCTAAAAATTCAATGTTTTAAAAGCCATGTATGGTGATTTAAAAGCCATGTAGGCTTGCAAAAGGCCGCCTAAGAGGTAAAGCACCGCCTCCATGTAGTAAAGAGCTGCTTTTGAAGATTTGAAAGCCGCCTAGCTTTAAAGCCACGTACACTTAGTTAAGTGTCGCCTACATAAAGATGAAAGTTTGATAAAGGAAAATATAGATGAACTCATTTTGATAGATCGTCCAGATGACTGAATTAGGTTCCAAGCTATAAAATGTTCATCCAGAATGTCGCATTGTGTTTAGGATGGTAGAAAAGTCATAATGATGAATGTTTGATAGGTCAATCAAGTATGATTAAAAATGATTGCAAATTGTCCTTGTGTCTCATGATTTAGAGGTTATGGGCAATAAGTTGATACGCTCAAGTTAGAGAAAAGATAGATTTAATGTGTTATGATTGACTTAGAATGGTTCATCAAGAGAAAAACTAACATGATGCACTTTGTTTCAAAATGTAGGAGCATTACTGCAAGTTGCAGGTGCGAGGAGTTGCGATGTGGATTTTTGATTTAGTAGATGAGCTCACGCCACCTAAGCGGCATACTATTGAGACTTGTGGTCTTAGTTTCCTTTTAGATCTCCCTCAGTTTCAGCTGAACCGAGGTTTATTGATAGCTATGGCAGAGCGTTGGCACTCTAACCATAATACCTTCCATTTACCTCTCGGCGAGATGACGATTATGCCAGAGGATGTATATATACTTCTGAGGATCCTGACTCATGGAGAGTGGGTGTATTATGATGCAGTATATAATAGCAGCGTATGCAGATGGGTGTTTGGAGATAACACCATTGCAAATGATTGCATTACCTGGGCACAGTTTTCTTCATTCCCTACCCTACCAGCATTATTAGGAGCTGTGATAGGAGGATTATTGTTGCCAGATAGGCAAGGATGTGATTTTGTGGTCGGATGGGGCCAGATTATAGAGGACTTGATAGCGCATCCATAGAGATTGGATTGGGGTTCCTGTGCATTGGCACATTTATATCATGATTTGCATGAGATTATTTATCGGTGTAGTGCAGCGATTTCTGTAGGTGCAGTTTTGTTACAATTGTGGACATGGGAGCATATCCCTATTACTAGGCCAGTGTCAGCATGGATCCAGGCTCACAGGTATCCATATGCATTCTTATATGATGGCATGATTGTCTAGCATCGTCTGGGCAAGGTTGATTTTTGGAGATGCACTATTGATGACATTGATTGGGTGGTTTGGAGGCCGTACTTACAGTATGAGAAGTGGCGGGAGGATGATGATGAGTTACCTTAAATGTTTTCACCTTGATGGATGATAGGGCAGTCCTCTGGTTATTGAGAGATTTTTCTTTGGTAGAGTATTACGCTAGTTCGGCCAGATGCAAGATATGCCATAGGGTATGGCATTATATGCTAGATTACAGGCAGAGAGATCGATGTGGGGTGCAAAGGTTGACTATCATTCAGCTTGCTTATAGATTGATCAGTTGGGATATGGTGTGTGGGATATGCTACCATAGGTTGCAGACATAGGGATGTCTACTGAGTATCGACAGTGGTTCCTACGACATCAGTTTATGAGATTCACTGATCCAAAAGAGCCTATCTCAGACGTTGATGAGCTATCTGAGGATGATGGCGATGGTAGAGATGATGGTGATGATGGTGATAGACCACACCGGCGTAGAGTCCAGAGAGCACCCAGAGCGCCATAGGTATAGAGAGCAGCTGGGCCTCAGATGAGAGGCGGTCATGTGAGAGGCCGAGGTGGTGGTTTAAGACATCCTAGGAAGAGATTAGCAGGTGCATAGGCACCATACGGTCAAGCTCCATTGATAATAGATGCAGATTGGGCTAGATGGAGGCACAGACAGGTGCAGGAGGTAAGATAGGTTCCTGGACAGATACCACAGGTCAGCACAACATAGGTTATACCATAGGTTCCTATGGCACCTCAAGCACCACAGGGTCCTCCAGCATTACAGGCACCTCCAGTGTCAGATGATATAGTGTGGGACGTGCGGGGATTACAAGCTGGTATGACTATAGTGATAGCCATGTTAGATCAAGTCACGACTATGTTGCAGCAGTTTATGGCCACTTTGGCTCAGCTACCGACCAGTGCGAGCACTAGTCAGGCACCTCCTGGTTCACAGGATAGAGCAGGTGATAGAGATCCTAATGGTGCAGGTGGGTCAGGCATAGGTTTAGATGGATCAAGTGCCCCTACTGGGTCATGAGACAGATATGGACTTAGGATTGTGTATCATATGTATTTTTTGATCGGGACTTTGATGTACCATTAATGTACTATTGTTATTGATGTACCTTTGATGTACTGACTATGCTATAGACATTTTTGATGGACTTTTATCTGATGATGATCTTTGATTTCTCCTTTGATGATGTTATGAGATTTCCATTATGCATGTCTATATGTTTCTATGATACATTTATTTCTAATGTGCAATGGATGCAAATGTCTTAGAGCTGGACATAGATAAGTGGATGCAAATGATGCAATTTAACTCTATATGTTTTTGTTTTAACAATGTATGGATTATGCAATTTAATGAATGCAATACTTAGTGCTTATGGTAAATGAAATGCATCTATCTTTTTGTGTTTTTGAGATGTATGCAATTTAATTCATGAGATGTAGGTCTAAATGATGATATGGAAAATGATTAATGAATAATGTAACTTTTTCTTGTTTTTCTCTTGACCTGAATGTATAATGAATAATGACTAATGATAATGAATGCAAAGGAAAATCTCATTTTTGAATGACTTGAAATCAATTCATTTGATGAAGTGTTGTTAACCCTTTGTACCCCCCTTGAACTTGGAAAAATGCTAGAAAGACAAGCCTTTTGAGAACTAAGCTTTTGAGAATGCAGCGAAAGAGAAACAAGCAACTAAATCTAACAAGAAAAATGCAACTAATCTAACATGAAAGAAGCAACTAATCTAACATGCAAGAAGCAACTAATCTAACATGAAAGATGCAATGAAACTAATTGTCCTTGAGGTTTGCGAACATAATACAAACTGAGATATATTATCATCATAGAGCGTTGTGGAACTAGGAGTCCATACAATCCTTACTGGTGCCACTGCGACCATAAGAATATGAATATGACTTTCTCGCGTGTGGTAACCCCTTCTTACGAAACCAAGTACAACCCTCACTAGTTGGAAGACCAACTATGGGAGTATGAATACTGGGTTAATCGAATTCAATGTTGCAAGTGGATGTTGGTATTAAGATATGGAAAATCTAAATAACCAAGGTATCCTTTTAAGTAAACAAACAATGGTTAACCCTTTATCTCGTATGAATGTCCTCTATGGTTCTTTGATGACCGTGTCTTCAAACTAATTCACACAAGTTTAAAGAATCTTCCTCAAAATAGTCACTCAGAAGCTTAAGAAAAACATCATGTCTTTTATCCTTTCCAATCTATCCGAAACATCATTGATGTAGCTAAAAAGAACATGACCTGGAAAAGTTAATGAAAAACTCACCAAAAATTCCAAGTGTTTGTGAAATGTATCAAGATTTTTAAATAAGAATTCCAGACAATCTGATCATTTAAGGTGTGTCAAATTTTAATCCTGATAAAATAGGGCAATGAGATTCAAGGATCATGTTATGCAATCAAACTGTTTAGGGTTGAACAATGATAGTTATCAAAGGTTCGAAGATGTCTCTCCTGAATCTGAAAATCTGCTTCTGACATGTGATCAAAATGTTGCACTAGTGAATCTGGTTAGTATCAAAAATCTATGATGTGTGCCCCCAAGTGATAAATGTGGCCAATGTGATACATAGGGCAACTGAGCCTAGAATGTGACAAAATGTAGCTCTGAGACTTTATTAGGGCAATGCATGAATGACGGATGTAATGAGGATATGGAAAAGTGAGATGAGGAAACCGCAATATGTACAAATGCAACTAGGAAACACCTAAGGGACAAAAGGTGCCTATTTCTAGGTTTTCACCTCTTGGGATTATTGCTCTTTTTCTCTTTTTCTCTTTTTTTTTGCTACCAAGGTGCCTTTTGCTAGGTTTTCACCAAGGCACTTTTTTCTCTTTTTCAAATGTTTTTGGCTTTTTGAAATTTTTTATTTTTTTGGGTATTTTTTATCTTTTCTCCTGTTTTGGTATTTTTTGAATTTTTTTATTTTTTTTGGTATTTTTGATCTTTCTCATGTACAAAGGTGATGCTTGACTCATCTGATACTCTTTCAACTTTATACTCTTTATTTTGATACTCTTTCCTCTGAATCAGGTGTGGAACCTCTTAAGATGAATGCTATTGATAGGTTCTAGCAATTCATCACCATCACAATCAGCCAATTTGTAGGTCCCCATTCCAAATG
>MU225838.1:347375-382528 GCA_018584345.1 Thuja plicata
GATATGTGGTTCGTAGGGTTGAGCCTTTGGTAGATCGATAAGCTTATTTGCAATAAGTGTCCTTAATGCATTTTCCAATGGTTCACCCAAAGTAGTGAATGTCCTCTTGGGTGTAGGTGCAAAGAACCTTTTAGGCATGGAAGCCCCTTGATTATTCCCAAAGTTGTTATTAGTGTTGTTGTTGAAGGGCACTTTGGGTGCTTAATTTACGTTATTGGCTTGAGCTGAATTTTGAGTGAGGTCGAAAGGGATAGCTTTTAAATGATTAGCCTCCACCACTCCATCGTTAACCACTCCTTTATTGTTGTTGTTATTCCTTGTCCAATATCGACTGTTGTTGATGTTGTTGTTATTTTGATTTTGATTGTTGTTGGAGTTATTGTTGTTGTTTTTATTTTTGTTATCTTTGTAGAGTTTAATTTCTCCACTTTTCACCAATACATCTTCTGTTGTCACTCCATTCTCAATTAAGTCTTGGAATTACCTAGGACATTGTAGCCTTAATCGATAGTTCATTTCGTGATTCAGGCTGTTCACAAAGATATCCATCTTTTCCTTTCTGGGTACACTTCAAGGGTATCTAGAAAATACTGCCCTCCATCATTGTAGGAAAAGTAGGAATCCCTCTCCATCTCTTTATTTGGTATTACATATATTTAGCATTGTAACCTCGTGTTTGATGTTATAAGAATAGTGAGTTACAAATTTAGAGGCCAATTCCTCAAAGGTCCTAATACCGGACGATAATTTTGAGAACCACTCCATTTCCATGCCTCCTAAACTTCTAGGGAATAATCTCATGAGGTAAGTTGTGTCATGCATGAACTCTAGACTTAGGGCACAAAATTCCCTTAAGTGATCTTGGGGATCAAAGGTCCCTTCATATTTATCATATTTCAGATAAATAGCATTTGTTGGAAATGGTATCATGACTAAGGACTTGTCAAAAGGAAAATGACACAAGGCTTCAATAGAAAAATGTTTAGGAGCCCCACCTTGTTTCAATGTGTCCAATTGTAGTTGAAAAAGTTGGAATTGTTTGTTCATGATATCAATGGGATTAGCCTCTGCTTCTTCTTTCTTAATTTTGGTAAAATCATAATCATGTGGAAGCTTGAGACCCGTTTGTGCTAGGTCTAGGAAGTACTTCCCTTTGTCCTTTTCCAGTACTTTGTCCACAAGTTTCATAAATAAAGGGCTTTGCATAGCCTCAGTAACCTTTTCATCGGTTAGTTCTTCTTCATTTGGGTCCATATTGCCCCCATTGTTGGTGTTATTCATCCCTTGATTATTAGGGTCTATTTTTGTCCCTCCATTGATATTAGTGGTGGATCCTTTGTCATTAGGATCAACATTTCCTTGCTTGGTTAGGTCCTTGTTCACGTGATTAATCTGATCAGGATCTATATGATTGAATGGAAAAGACATCCTCAGTTCTATTTCTTTGATGGTTTCGTGTACAGGATTTGCAGAAAAGTGATCACCCGGGAAGGGACACTCTTGTTCTAGATAAGACTTGTCTAATTGTAGAGTATCTTTTATGTAATGGGATCGAGTGAAAATTGGCATTAACATACATCACAATGAGGATCCTAGGTTTTCAAACTTCTTTAATGACCAATCTATGCATGAATTTGCGAAATGCCCAGAAATGGTAGATTCTGATCAAGACAGGTATTCTCAGTGATAAAACATCCAAAAGGGTATCCAGAAATCAAATTTTCTTGCTCTTAAAATTTTGGCAGATACCCACTATTTGCCTTTTAAAATTTCTAAGTGGCTCTTACCCGTGTGTTGGCGGCCATTTATTGATAATATGTGGTTACTAGAAAATCTCTACGCGGCACTCTGTAGTTTGCAGGCGGCGTTTCTCTATTGTTAGGTGGTTTTGAAATATCATTACGCGGCTCTTTCTAGTGAACACGCGGTTCTTTATGGTTGTCACGTGGCATTTTAAGTTTGGTAAGTGGCCCAACTTTGTTTGTAAGTAGCTTTTCAATGATTTTACGCGGCGTTTTGCTGATCAGAACTGATTTTTTCAATTTTAATAGTGTTTTCAGGGTTTAAAATTGTAATGTCTATGATCAGATTTATCAAATAGTATTCTTGCATAAAAATGAAATACAAAATCAGCACACACGTAAGATTTGCATCATGTCCCTAAAACCACACTAAAAGTGTATGTTCTCGGATGTTTCAACAGGTTTGTACAAGAATATCTTCCAAGCAGTCTACCCTAGCCTCAACAAATTTGTCTTTTAAACATGGCTCTACAAAGGTAGGTCTACTATTTTACCAGGTCTCAACCTATTCGGGTCTAAACCTTGACAAGATCCTTTACCCCTTTGAGGGCTTCCCACATGCACAAAAGTATGATTTTGCACAATCCTGAAGGACTACTACAGGAAGTGAGGATGGATTGCGCAAGTTTTAGTCACTTTTCGATTAAGGAAAAGTGCATTATTTATAGTGGGTCGAATGATATTGTGGTAAAAGAAAGTATCTCCCACTTTGGGTCATTCCCTCTCACCATCCTCATAAGGCAATTCTCGGGAGGCAGGCCCTTTAAAAGCTCTAATTAGCTAGCATGTTCATAAAAGAAGGAATTGAACTTGGTCCAACAAGTTTGGGAATTTGATTCACTCAAAGAGTGAAGAGCATATCCTTATTGTCTTCCTTTTGTTCCAAACACTTTAAACAATTTTGTTTGTTTTCAACCCCTTAACAAGGAGGTTCTTAGAATGGAAATGTGTGGTTTAATTTTCCTATCCTTGTCCTTCAACCAAATTGGCTTTGCACATTTGGCTTTTTGATTCACTTTGAAAAGTGAAGAGCATATGCCTAATGCTTGTTCAATTTGGATGAAATAAAGGATATTCTATTTATGCTAGATTTAAAGAAAGCCAAAATTTAATCAAATGCAAGCTTGATGAGAGAAATACCTAATTTTGAAGCTAGCAAAGGGCTAGGCACATTTTTGAGTATTTTAGCTTGTTTTTACTCACCTAGTGGCGATCGTTCCCACTCCATCTCCTCCAACAAAGTTAGTCAACACAAAGCACAACAAAGTGAAGAAAACTTGAAAACCTTAAAGACACCAAAAACCTCCTAAAAGCTCCTTTAAATGAATGATTTATGGATTAAATCTTTTAAAGAAAGTAAGGATGCAATTTATTCAAAGAGTAGGAAATTTTTCCTTATATGTGAAGAACACCTTAATATAGTGATCATATAAATGTTCTTCCTCAAACAAGCTCTCTAACAAATTTACATTATGAACCTCTTTATCATTTTTAATTTTAGCTCTTACCTCTTTGCTAGGCCTTGAGATTCTTTTCTCTGGTTTCTGCACCTTTGGGTGGTTTTTCATCTGTAGAACAAGAAAACATAGAGAATTATAAAAGTGACAGAATCAACCAAAAACTAATTTAAAGAAAAAGTTGCTACGCGGAATTTTACAGCTAAGAAACGGATACAAAATGTTAATAAGCGGTACTTTAAAATTTAGAAGTGGCTTTTAACTTTTTCTACGTGGCACTTAAAATATAACAGGTGGCAAAATAAACAAAGCAAGTAGCATAGAAAGTATAAAGAGCGGTCAAAAATTGATGATAAGCGGTTGTTCAAAGTTCACAGGCGGTGCACTTTATCTGACAGGTGGTGTAATTTATCTAACAGGTGGTTTGATTTATCTCCCACACAGCAGAAGAAGTAAAGGTGGAGATGATTCACACTTTTCAGGTGGCATTTTGGTGTTTGTAGGTGGCTCTTTGCATCGTATACGTAGCTCTTCTCCTATTTTCTGCAAGAAAAACACCAAAAACAAAGAAAATAGACCAAATAAAATGATAAAAATGTCAATACAAAGGCTTAGAGCCCCACGGTGGGCGCCATTATGTGTGTAAGAAAATACACCTTCATGAAATTAAGAATGAAAGGAACAATTCTATGGAAAGATAAACAAGTTAATCTAAGAATTGAAACTAACAAAACTATATCATCTCATGGTTCTCTATCCAAGCTTTGTTAAGAGAGCTCTCAGGCTTAATCTCTCTCAAGGGCAATCCTAGAATGAGATATGTATGAAATTTAAATGCTCAAGTCTAGCTAGAATGCTCAAAATGCTCAAAAATGCTCCAAGATCATAAGAGAAAATAGCAAATGCTCCTAAACATGCTATGCTAAATGAAATGAAAATGCTAAAAATCTCTCAAAAGCTCTCAAATGCTCCTCAATATGCCTATAATAAGGATGCTTTGGCTCTTGAATTCTTGGATTCCAAACACAAAGGAAATTGCTTGTATTTATAGCATTTTCCCAAGGGTAGGGGGTAGAGTGAATTGATCATGATCAAAGCTTGGTTAAGTCAAAAGCTTTGAGGTTTTTGCAAATGGAGGGAAAGTTGGTTGGTTGTCTCAAATAATTAGGAATTAAATAACTCCATCGTTTAATTAAATTAGCCATGGAAGGGTGATTGGGTTGGATTTGATCCTTTTTTGATTTGAACTATACAATTGAAAAATCAATTGCATAATTTGATTAATCCCTTTAGGCTTGAATTTAATTATTTGATTTCATGATTATTTGATCATTTAATTTGATTTGAATTTTGTTCCTTTGATTTGATAAATGTCCATTTGATTTGCATTGAGATGATATTATGAATCATTTGGCTGAGATTTATAATTTGGAATGTTTGAGATACACCTGGTAAATTTTAGGTGTCTACAACATGTCAGGCTATAAGGCCTTCCTGGTTTCGGCCATATACATAACAATGAATTACAGATTGACCTTCATACAACAAAGATCACAGAGCTTCGATCTCAATATCTGAACATTTTCTTTCTTTCTCTAAGACCCACCCCTAAACTAATAAAATAGAAAATAACATATACAAGAGTCCACCAAAGAGGTCGGCACTCAATCCATAAGAGAGACCCAGATTTAGGTCTACATAAATCCCAATGAGAGACCCCATATTAATTCAGCAACAAAAATTAAATGTAGAAGTTGGCCAGATCAGGATAAACATCTCGGGAGGATGATCACTGAAAATCAGCAACTGTCGGTACAAGCATACCCGATCATCAGACAACCCATTGGTAAAGAGATCACCGAAATCTATCGATAAAATCATACCCAAGCATCAAAAAACATGTCGGTAAAGAGATCACCAAAATCTGTCGGTAAAGCACGAACCTGAGCAACAGAAGACAAACTTCAAAGAAAAAGTAAACATCTTTTTGGTTGAAAAGGATTTCCAAGGACCCATGATGCTCCTGCATCAAACTAAAAGGAGATATAACTAGTGTTGGCTTCAATGAAACTCAATGTTATAATAATCTAGAATAAAAATCTAATGCGAAGACTGATGGAGAAAAACCTATCCTTGAAGAACCGAAAGAACGGATCATACCTTTCAGAGGTAGAAGTTTTGGATGCAACAAGTTTGGAAACATGAACAAATATTGTAGAGGTAATGCCCCTTTCAAACCTTTTTCTAGTTATTTTTTTAATTACCATGCATATGAGAACAAGAAAGAAGAGTGCAGGAAACCTGATCAATCTAGATATAGACAAGATAACATCAGAGGATAATTAGCAGTTAAAACTACATGCTACAAATGTAACAATCGAGGGCATATAGTGAAGTTTTTTAGGTACAATAGAGAAAACAATAGAAGAGTACCACCTCCTATGAATACAAAGAGGAATGATAGTGATACTAGTAAGATTCTTGTAGATTACAGAAGTGAATTTGACATTTGTTTCAATAAATTAGAAAATAACAGTAGGGGTAACGTATGGACAGTCAAAGAGTCAAATGAGATTTTGGTTCAGGGAGAGATAATAGATGCTACTAAATCTTTGCCTGAAGCTAACACTGCTACATTGACCTAAATGGTAGAGCATGACCTTAGGGGGAGCATTGGATGAAGACATCAAATTATATCCAACCCCTGATTATGAGGAGTAAGCTCATGCAATCTTGGTTATAGTGTATGCATACATTATGGAACCTATATATGTGATCGCAACATCAGACGATTCATATTTGGTGATCGTGAGATTTGTGATTGACTAGAGAGTCTATGAAGTTTATTTTATTGGGTAATGTGCATTTTCTCACTTAGCGATGAATAAAAGACATCTAATTTACTTGTTTTCTTCACCATTTGAAGAGAAGTGACCAAGGAGAGCAGAGTTTAGAGAGTATCAGACTACCAAGAAGCTACATTGCGTGATTGATCGAAGTGAAAGTTTGAAATTCTGCATGTTTGAGGTATTTAGACTATTTATTTAGTATAAATTATGGATGCAACATTGATTTATGATGTTGTGGATAGACCTAGATATAAATACAAGAAACATCCATTCAATTCTTTTGAATACAACCCTAAAGGAGCCTTTTCCCAAACACCATACAGTGTCTTACACATAGAAGATGTTAGGGCATATATACATTGAAAATATGACACATTGGGAGATGATGAGATTGCTACTAAAATGGGAGACATGCTAGGTGATGATGGTAAAATGAAGGATGAGTAAAAACACTTAGACAACCTGAGCATAATGAAAATGTTAGACTTGTATGAATTCAGCAAAGAAGAATGTTTCAAAATTATACTTAGCAGAGTTCATGACCAATTCATCTAGATAGGAAAGAAACTTGTAAAGATTTGTAGTCAGTTGATTCATGACATAACTGGGATAGACAACACTGGAGTTATCCCTATGGTAGGAAAGCATATAAAGAAACAAGTTGAAACCCTAACACATTCAAAATGGGACAGGTGAGCTATGACAGTGAATGACACTTTCCTACAAGATGTAAGACTAGTTACAATGATACTTGGATATAAGCTTTACTACAAAAATAGACCTTATTCAGTCTCAATAGGAGTCATTATGATGGCTTATAGGATGGTAAAGGAAAACACAACATTCAACCTATGCAAGGTTGTGGCACAACAATTTTTAGAGAATTTAAAGTTAATTAAGAAGGATAAATCTAAGGCTTTTAGATTTGGATCACTTCTAGTTCACATGTATATCCACATTGAGCATAAGTTCCCTAGAATGAACCCTATAGCATGGAAAGACAACATACCCACTGGTATTCAAATATCGCAGAGTTATAGAAGACAAAACAACACATGGGTAGATGGAGAACTATTTGGGATGACCAAAATTATCCAGAGGCAAATGACAGAAAGATTCAGAATTCCTGAAGAGTTAGTTGAGAGATATAAGGATAAAATATATTTCATGGTTGAAACTGATTGTGTATGTTTTGAGGAATTTGTACCAAGGAAGAAATGGTGTTACCCTATGGGCTATGAAGTCAGTTTATAAGTTTTAATCAAGCAATTTGAACATGTTTTGGCATCTAAAGTTGATACATCTGAGGAGAGATGGGGAACATATGAAGAGAAATCAGCTAAAATTAGAGAAGAACATACTGGAGGTATAAGGAAGAGAAATATAGAGAAAATGGTTGATGAAATAGCAGCTAAGGCCATAATAACTAAAGAAGAAATAAAATATGTGAGGAAGAATATAACAGAAAGATCTTCTAGGTTGGCAAGCACTGCTACTGCGGGCCTTCCACCTCCAGAAATTGAGCAGGTAGTTAGTCCAATTTCTACTATAATTGATGTAACTACACCCTCACCACCATAGAAGACATCGCAGGAAGAATCAGAAAAGCTTGTTCCTTAGAGAAATGTAAGGTCCACTAAACTGGACTCACCTCCTAAGAAATAGAGGATTGAAGAAGAAGAGAAGAAAATTGAAAAAGAGACCACAAATGTCAGACAACTATGGAATCCAGATATAGAGATGCTAGAGAAAAGGGCTATTGAGCAAGGAAAGCTTGTTTCAGTGAATAAATACTATGACAGGTATGAGGCATCTGAACAACTAGTGATTAAGGACATAGTAATTAATCATCTACTTGTTTTCAAGAAGAATCTATTAGAGATAGAGGGTAGTATACCTGAGAAATTGTATGGTAAACTAGAGATTAGAAAACAACTTGCACATATGGAAGATGAGGTAATTAGGATTCAAGATATTGATTATATGTTTCTAGTAGTTTCTCTATAGGAGAGAGAGAATATTTGAGGAACTCAAACCCTTGTTGAGAACTAAATAAATATTAGTGAAAATTATGGGCATAAAATATGATGAAGTCATAGAGGAGACTCAAAAGGAATTAGATCATATACTTATGAGTGATATTCCTTTGAAAAATTCACCTCCTAAACCTACTATGCCTACACCTATAGGAATTGGAGAGATCTCTAAGTCAGTTGAGGAAAATGTTGAGAAGAGTGAAGTAAGCACTAACATGCAACCATATTTCTTTGTTTCTGGTGTGCCTACGACCCTTGACACTTCACTTGATGAAAAAGATCCATTTGAAGGAAATATTGATAATACATTGGGAGATGAAGAGGAAAAAAAGAAAGAGGAAGAGCAGAAAGTAGAATCTGAACACAGATATGAGATAGATATAGTCAAAGGGGAAGAGGTAAGAGTTGAAGTAAAACATAAAATTGACACATCTACTATTCTATTGTTGGCAAGCAAGGACAAGTCTATAAGCACAAATGTTGATAGTATGGATGAGGATGAACTGATGAGACTATCCTTCATCACATTCACAAAGTCAAAAGAAAGATTTAAGTAGAAAGGAGACAAAAATGCTAAGGTAATCATTAGAGTACTGTGAATAAACTACTTCCAGTCCCTATTATTTTTCAAAGTAAAGATGATGTAGAGAATCTGAAAATGGCACTATATGGTTTTGATAGTCACTATGAGTCCTTAGTGAAGATCGTTGAAGATAAGGTAGAGAAAACTTATCTAGAGAAAAAGTTGAAGGAATTATTCCAGTCTATTTCATGAGACTTGGGCATTCTGAGATCAGCTACATCAAAGTCCAAAATATTAGGATTAGGTAATATTGAGAGGGTGTAGTGCCTCACTGACCATATCATGGAAAAAAAAATAAAGAAGTGAGAAGAATAAAGTAATTTGAGCAATGATAAGGTAAGTACATTACTTTAATGCTTCGAGTACCTAGTTAGCATATGTTTATTTCTTTCTATGCCAATTTTAGTTTCTTTAAAATGTGAATGTTAATTTCAGATTTGTATGATATTGGTAAGTGTAGTACCTCTCCGTATTAGTTCATTAGTGTTGTGAGATTTTTTCATCTTATTAAGTTTTTATGTTTGGTTGATTAGACCTAAAGCAATTACTGGAAATATTGTGCATGGAATTGATTAATACTATTATTGATGCTTTGATGCTATAGTCTAAATATGTAATAAATAACATGATCAACTAATATTAATTACTAGTAAGGATTTTTATCAGACTACAAGTTTGAATAGAGGTTTAGAATTGTTGAATCATTTGCATGTGTTCGTGTTCTAGATAATGATTAATGGATATTACTAATGATTATAATGAGTTATTAATTATATTATATTAAACATGATTTAATCGAAAGTATTTTAGAATGTGTTTATAATAATAATTATTTTGTTTAGGTCATATCATTAATTTAATATTAATTTAGCATCTTGTTTTGAAATGCATCTTTCATATTAATTTGTGCATGTTAGAAAGATGTGATATCTCTATTATTACAAATTATTAAATTAGTATGAATATGGATAAGGAATCTAATAATGATTAGGAGACTTTATTAGTTATGACAAGTAACACATTATAAAAGACATCATTCATGAAAGGGTAATTGATCAAGTGAGCATTGAACCTAATGGAACTTTTAGTTAATTGAATTTATGTTGAACATGAAGATGTCAAATTAAACCTTTTGAATATACTTGCAATGCGAATGATTTAGCCACTTTATGGTATATATTGAGTATGAGTAAATTTAAGTTCCCTTACCTATGTTACTACATTCTACTAATAAATATGGAGGAGTGTGGTTTGAGCTTAGAATTGAAGGATTTGAGGAGGAAACAAATCTTATATGTGGGATGCAAAACTGAAGGTATGGACTCACTTGACTACACTACCTTATTCAATTTTATCTCTAAGTTACTATCAATGTAAATTACAAAGCATTCAATGAAATATTAACCTATCCTAGTTAATGATCTCCTTTTAGATTTATTCATGCCTAAACTATCATATTCTTCTATGACAATGAGCATAACAAGTATTGTCTAATAATCAAAATAAGGATGAAATTAAGCGAATAAGTGTTGGGGATTAAAGTCAGTGCATAAATGTGCTATTTCAAAAGGTAGATAAAGAAATATTTAATTTAAAATCCTAAGAGTGAACTCATTTTATAATTTAATTAAGGGTCATTTCCGCAAAGATACTATTTATTAAGGGATTATTCACTATATCATTTGGCATGCACGTATTGATATTTAATCATGCATCTTTATATACTTAGAAGAGGGTGAGGGAAATATGTTGCATAAATTTTATTAAGTTGTATGAATTGGAAATGAAGTTAAATATATTTAAATTAGAAATATTGATTATAGGATTGAGATCTTTCATAGTGGCTAGATTTTCAGTGAGCATAGCTTGAGTTATTACTCGACCTAGATGGGCCTAGGGAAGAACAAAAGTCAAGAAATTAATACATGCAACAACCCTCTATGATATCGATGAAGGAAGAGATGTGATTAGCTGGAAAGAACGTACAAAGGAGAAAATAGGCATGGCACCAGGAATGAAGCATGGGATTCCTACCTTGAACAACACGCAAGGAGACCTAGTCATCATTTTCTCACCAACTCAGACCTATTCCTTTTCAGAGGATAGGTGGAAACTGGGGATCGACTTCATTATGCATTGATGGTGGGTTACCCGTGGTCATGAGAGCGCGAGGTTTTGTAGTGGTGGAAGGATGTTGCAGCTTGAGATGTTCATTTAACAGAAGCCCTCAACCATATTGGCACCCTCTTCAGTGATCCATATTTGGGAAAGGCCTTTTTCCCCCCCACAACGATGATGTTTTCATTGCCATGGAAGAGGCCGAGCATGGAGAAAAGTTGGCTGGAATAAGAAACGTAGTTAGTAATTTGCCTAT
This sequence comes from Thuja plicata, assembly GCA_018584345.1. Classification (NCBI taxonomy): domain Eukaryota; kingdom Viridiplantae; phylum Streptophyta; class Pinopsida; order Cupressales; family Cupressaceae; genus Thuja; species Thuja plicata. The sequence goes on from MU225838.1 coordinate 358,477, forward strand.
CCTTGGGAGGATTTGGCAGTGGACAGGGGAAGTTGTTTGACACTTGAAGGAGATGTATGCAGGATATATTATGTGGGACTAGGAAAGTCCTGAAGGATCTGGTCGAGGAAGCCAACTTGCAGCTGGTCGTGGGATAAAAAAAATCAGGTGGTCGCAAAGGCCTTGTCTCTACTTCTGGCAGAGGAAGAGGAGTTTTGAAAGGTCAGTCTAGAAAGGACTTTGGACATTCTCAGAATGGGATAGGCAAGAAGATAGCAGGTGATATCAAAATACTCCATACAGATGCACTTCTCAAAGAGGTGGAAAGGGTTACCGGTGGACCACATCCTGATCCTTCAAACATGGAAAAGGCTAAGAAAGTCCTCAAAGAACATGAACAATCACTGCTTGAAGCCATTGCAAGGCTTGTCAAGCCATCAAATGGAGAAAGTGAAGATGTTTGACACCCCCATCCATCCCATACACTTTCTTTTGACCATGAAAGATCATGGAGAAATAGGTAGTATAGTAGAAACCAACACGTTGTTGATGATGAAGATGATACAAAAGGAGATGGGAGGGCTAATGGCTCTGACAGTGAACCTATGAATGGTGAAGGTGGGGTAGCCTCTGATGATCAACAAGAGGGGGAAGATGGGGATGAAGATATGTGATCTTCAATATGTCTTTCTCTATGATTGTATTGTCATCACATTAAATTTGAGCTTGTTGATTGTGCTATAAATGTTTTATGCATACACAGGCTACAAACTGGAAGCTTTCATGTCAGTAGTTTCCATGGGCTATAGAAATACCCTTGACATCTTAGAATGGTGTCAGGTACTTGAAAAATAATTATGTGTTGATCCTTGGAAAACTTGGAGGATACCTTATCATTTTGAGCCACAAATCTGAAATTATGTTGGTCGACAATGAGAAATCTTGTTATGGCAGATTGGGTGTATTCATGAAGATGGTCTTTCAAAAGAGCGAGGTTGTTTTCATTGGTAGAACTGCAAGGAGTATGGTAGGGGAGAAAGGTATCATTTGCTTTCATAAATTTTTTATGTTAAATTAATGTATAGTAAATAATTAAAATAATTAATTAAAGCGTATATTATCTAGAATTATTTTATCATCATGGTGGATCATATAGTATGATCTAAAATATTGATGCAAAATAGAACACATAATCGAAACAAGAAACTCTCTCATCGATCAATAAATTATGGAAAACTTATGCATTTAATAATTGAAATTGTTTCTACTAACTATTAAAACATAAGTATAATACAATTCACAAGTCTACAATGAAATAAAATAAATTATGATCAAGTAATGTAAGTTTAATTGTACATGATAAGATTATTTAATTATTGTTATAATTTTATATATAACAAGTATTCTTCATAAATTAAATTAGTCAATCACATGTTTACTTCATAATAGTTAGATTGTTACTTAGTATTTGATTAGTTTGAAATCAAATTAAAGGATTGAACAATTGGATCAGTTGGTTGAATAATCAAACTAGCTCATTAACCCATCTTATTGTTTAGCTAATTAAGTATTTGAGTTAAATAAACTTTTTTATGTTTTAGTGTTGTTAGCAATATTTAATTGATTTATTATTAATTTCACTAGTGGTTTAATTCAAGACTAAAAATTGAAAATCCTCACTTGACATTTCTTTTGATATTTTGTTAAAATATTTTCAATGCTAATTTGAAGACCAATATGAGACTCACTAATTCATCTCATATAATTTATGATGTTAGTATAAAGTCAAGACCAATTCATACAAGACAACATTAAGAGAATTATTTATTTTGTAATGCTTACCTTTTGGCTTATAACTTAGGGGAAATTTCTACATTCTATTGTATATATTGTAATAACATATTGACTTAGCCTTGCTTGTAAATGCATACTTAAAATATTGATGCATTTAGCATGTTCATTTGGTAAAATTTGATAAATAGTGAATCTTGTAGTAAAATGTAGGGAATATTGATGTTAAGATTCATGAAGACACTAACCTAACATTGATACATTATTATAGAAAATATTAACACAATGATGTCTAGAATGAGGTTTGTTAGAGTTACAAGGATTTTAATGGATAAATTGTTAGAGAATTGAACCCTAGGAAGGGTTGCATACCCACTTCTACCATTCTTTAAAAGATTGGTTTTAAAAAGTCAACCTGAACTACCATGTCTCTATGAGTTACATAGGCAAGGCCATCTACGATGAGCCCCCGAGGCATTAGGTCTGGCCCTTAGGTCTTGTACCTTGAGTTCTTCCTTGATCTTGACACTCCTTACCAATATATTGCATAGTTAGCATCTCTTTTAGAAACTAGTTTGAAATAGTTTATGATGGGTTTCGTAATTATATTGATGTAGCTTATCTTTGACTGTGTATGTAATCATCAATGAATTTTAACATCATGAATTGAGTTGTGGAGAAATATATATATTGATGCAGGAAATAGCGAGGGAAGGTGAATATGATACTTGGGAAAGGAAGAGAAAACTCAGGTATGCAACATCCCCGCATGATTGTCATTTGAATACTATGAAATGCTATTGTTTAAGTTTCTCCATTGCCTTCTTGTACTATAGATGAATATTATATCTAATAGAATCATGGAATTGCTGATTTAGTAAGATGGTATGTTATTTTATTACTAGAATTGTTAAAATATAGATTTAAACTTTGTTTAAAGGCATTTAACATGAATGTGGTTCATATCTCCAACCCTTTTTTAAATATGCATATAATTCTTCTATGACCACTTTTTTTTTTAGCAATAGTTCACTTGTCATATCATAAACTTCATGTGTTAAAGGTTACCTTAGTAGATTGAAATTTAGTTTGTTCCATAATGGTTCACCTCCTTATTCAGGATGTGCTTAGGTCAAGAGCCTAACTAGAGTACTTAAAAATATTGGAGCCCTAGTTATTGAAAGTTAGAGGGTTGAAGGGTATTGACGTGCAGACATGATTTCCCCTCAACCCCAAACCTAGTTCTTGTCTCTAGCGTATACTATCACTCCAACATGGTACACTTTAAACCTAGCTTAGGGAACTTGATTTAGTTTCTCAGCTTCTTACATCAAGTCATTATTGTTCCTTTTCAAAAAAAAAAATTATTGCATTTTTGGATGTAAATTTTGGGCATTACAGAGGGGGGGTGAATCGGTATTGCAGCACTTATTAAAACATTTCAACAAATTATAAATAATCCATAAGCTTGCACAAATGAAAATAACATAATAAAATAACACAGTACTCATAACACCATTATTTTTTGTCGACAAAACCCTGGCCAAGGGAAAACCCCAGTGGGGATGGTACCCACAAGCATGCACTAAAGTATAGTGTCCTTGTTAGGGGACCTAGCCCTGTTAGGAGCTGAATATTACATAGTACATTTTCTTGTTCGAGGAATAACAACCCTATTAAAGGTATATAACACCCTGTTAGGGGCCAATTGAGTATACATCTCTTACAGTATAGTTATGTTGCAAAATGTTCTCAGTAATGAACAAAACAAGCATCACTAATGCTTAGATAGTTCCAGTCATAGTTCTTCAATGATCTCTTTCATCTTTTTCTCTTCCATTCGCATGTCACATCCAAAACTCTATTTACTCACAACTCCTTTTGCTCAACAAAAATATCTTACATATATATCTTTCTTCTTTACCAAGTCAGCTCTCAAATACAAATATTACATAGTTAGCTCACAATGCAAAATATATTTAATAAATAAAATATCAAATGCATATTCAGTTCTCTTACATAATTAAAATATAGGTTATCAACAAACATTATCCAACTCTGATTTCCAAGAGTCCACGTCATACTCCCTGAATCATCACTTATGTCCAGCTGCTTTGTATCACTATTCTATTGTTGTTTGTCTGTCTGTCTTCAAATCTCTCTAACTCATTTTAAACATCACAAAAAAAAAAATCAATCTTAGGTGGAGGTCACACATACCCCATACTATCTTCTTCTAAGCTCTCTTTCCTTAACTCATCGATCTCGATCTTCAATACCCAAAATACCTCTGTATTTCTACTTCTGTGCTTAGCCGATTTCAGATTCAACAAAACTTAAATTCAAATGAATAGATCAGTATGCCAAATTTGTTGCCATAAATGACAACCAAAAAGTGGATCAGATCATACAAAATTGATCACTTTCCAACAATCTCTCCCTTTGGCATCGATGGAAACACTTAACAAAAAAATGACTAAGTGTTGCAACAAAACAAAATTGTCTCTCCTCTATTCATTTTTCTCCTATCTTCTCCCCTATTCATTTTTCTTCTCTTCTCCCCATTTGAAAACAATGACAAAGGTGCACACAAAGTAAAAAAAATATGGCTTGCTTACCAATTTTAGAATATCTTGAAAGGAATTTTCCAAGATCTTCACTTCTATACTCCATGATTTAAGAAATAGTTGACTAGCATGAATTAGTCCATTCAATGCAAATGATGCAGTCTTTACATCTTTCAACTCTATATGCATAGAATTAGCCAATGATTCTGCATTTTTCTCCATGTCTGATAACTGTGCTTCAATAATTGATAGCTTAGGAGTGATTAAACTCTTCAGCAAACCAAATCTTGTCAAAACTCTCCCTTTCTCAATATCCAATACATTGAGTTTGGCCAAAATTCTTGTTACTTCCTTGTCCAATTTTGTTATAGATTGTGAAGAGGTTTCACAACTGTCCATCATACTCTTCAAATTTTCCCTATCCTTGGCAATAATATCTTCAACATTCTAAATATGTCTGATAGGGTTTATGCAATAGCTGAATGTTTCCTACCATGTGCAATACAAATCTTTGCATTTGTAGTACTGGTTCTCAGAATGCCCAAGTCCCATGAGATAGACTGGAAAAATTCAAGTATCTTCTTTTTTGAGTAATTATTTTCTTCTTTTCCTTCTGCAATCTCCATTAGGTTCTCATATTGTCCATCAAACGCATCAAGTGCCAAATTCAGGTTCTCTACATCATCTCTGTTCTGAAAAACAATAGGTACTGGGAGCAATTTGTTCATAGTATCAATTTCTCTAGACATCACCTTGGTCTTCTTGTCACTCTTCTTATCAGATATCTCCTTTTCTTTAGTGAGTGTAGTAAAAGCTAATTTTACCAACTCATCCTCATCCATACAGTAAACATCCATATCAATAGATTTATCTTTACTTGCCAACAATAAGATAGAAGATGTGTCAACTTCTGTCCTGATTTCCACATTTGTTGTTTCTTCTTTCTGCTCCAATTCTTTATGTTCTTCTTCCTTAGTTACTGTACTGTCATTATTTTCTTCAAATGGGTCCTTCTCATCATGTGAAGTGTCAAGAGTCATAGGCACACCAGAGACATAGAAATCTGGTTGTATATCAAATTTACTCTTCTCAACATTTGCCTCATCTATCTTTGAACTTTCTCCCATTCCTGAGGGTGTAGGCATAGTAGTTGTAGGAAGTGGGGTCTTCTCAGGAATTGCATTCATTAGTATCTAGTCTAGTGCTTTCTGAGTTTATTTTGTAACTTCATCATACTTTCTTTCCATAATATTTACTAGCCTAGTCTTAGTTATCAATAAAGGTTTCAATTCCTTAAATATTCTCTCTCTTTCTTGCATAGAAACTACAGGAAACATATTATCAATTTCTTGATTTCTGATAGTTTCATCCTCAATATGTGCTAGTTGCTTCCTAGTCTCCAATATACCATACAATTCTTTAGGTATACTGCCCTCTATCTCCAATAGATTCTTTCTGAAAAAAAGTAAATGATTAACTACAATATCCTCAATCCAAATTTTATTATTTTCTTCATACCTGTCATAGTATTTGTTAATAGAAACTAACTTCCCTTGTTTGATGGCTCTCTTCTCAATCATCTTCAAGTCAGGTTTCCATATGTGTTTCACACTTTTAGTTTTCTTCTCTTCTCTCATAGTGATTGGTTCCTTAAGTGGTGAAATCTGACTACTAGATCTGGTACTCACTCCAGGGGTAGTCTTTTCTGCCTGTGAGGTATGTTGTGGTGGAGGAGGTGGACTATCTATCATTACTACTTCAGGAGGTGTAAGAGCTATATTAGTATAACTTGCCAATCCAGAAGTTCGCTCTGCTAGCTTCTTCTTAACTTCCTTCAATTCTTCCTCTGTGAATCCTTCCTTAATACCACATTCATGCACAATGTTGTCTACTTTTCTCTTCCTCAAGCCTCTAGTCTATTCCTCTCTTACTTTAGCTGATTTTTCCTCATAAGTTCCCCATCTCTCCTCAGATGTATCTATCTCAGATGCAAGGACATGTTCAATTTTCATAGTTAATATCTTAGAACTTACCTCATATCCCATAGGATAGCACCATTTCTTCCTTGGTGTAACTGCCTCAAAGCATACATAATCAGTTTCAACTATGAAATAGATTGTATCATTTTACTTCTCAACTAAGTCTTAAGGTATCCTATATCTTCCCTTCATCTACCTCTGAAGAATCTTAATCATACCAAACAACTCACCATCAACCCATGTGTTGTTCTGTCTTCTGTAACTCTGTGAAATTTGTATACCAGTAAGTATCCCTTTTCTCCAACCACTAGGCTGCGTTCCTAGAAATTTGTGTTCAATATGTGTGTACATATGCATCAATAGTGAACCAAATCTGAAGGTCTTTGATCTGTCTTTCTTTATCAATTCCACATTCTCCAGAAATTGTTGTGCTAACACTTTGCATAGATTGTATTTAGTGTTTTCTTTCACCATTCTGTATCCCATCATGATAACTCTTGCAGATATTGAATTAGGTCTACTATTATAGTAGAATTTGTAACCAAGTATCATAGAAATCAACTTTACATTTTTTTGTATAATGTCGCTTATTGACATAGCTCACCTATCCCATTTCAAGTGTGTTAGGGTTTCAACTTTCTTCTTCACATGTTTCTCTACTACAATAATGATTTTAGTATTATCTAATCCAGTAATCTAAAGAATCAATTCACTGCAAATCTTCATAGGTTTCTCTCCTATATAAATGAATTGATCATGTACTCTGCTCAACAATATTTTAAACCATTCTTCTTCGTCAAATTCATATAATTCCAAAATTTTCATAATTCTCAATTGATCAACATTCTTGTATTCATTTCTCATAATGCCTTTGCCAATCATATACTCCATTTAAGTAGAAATTTCATCAATACCCCATATATCATACTTATAATGAATGTATGCCCTAATGTCTTCTACGTGTAAAACTTTGTATGGTGTCTGAGAAAATGCTCCTTCAGGGTCTTCTTCACAAGATTTGAAAGGATGTTTCTTGAATTTGTATCTAGGTCGATCTAGAACATCATAGATAACAAGTGCATCCATATCTAGATGATGTAAATACCTCTTACACACTAAATTTTGATTATTCGCTTCAATCGATCACACACGACAATTGTAGGATAGACTGAATCTCTTTGCTCTCTGATTTCCTTAGGTTAGTCTTGTTAGATTTGAGAAAAACAAATCCACCCAAGAACACCTGCATGTAAGACTGTCACATGAAGAAGAAAGAAACAGATAGAAGAAGAGTAGCTATGGCGTCCAAAAAGCCAGAGACAGTAAATCCATGTTGAAAGAAAAAAGCTTCTATTATCAACCACTAAATTAGAAAATACAATCTCCTTCTCCTTAATGAAAAGTAAAGCGGTGAGTCCTTATAAAAGGATACTGAAACCCTAAAGGGGAAAACCCTAAAGAATTATAAGCTGCCTAAGTATAACTTAAGCACAGAGTAAATAGACTAATAATTAAATGAATTAATTATTAGCAATACTATGACTACTCTAACACCCCCCCTTAAGTGTAACTTAGGGAGAAGCAAAACAGCTAAAGACTACTGCAGAAAGTAGGAAAGATAGGTCCCGGAAACAAGGCCTGATCAGGTAGAGACATGAAATCCATGTTGAAAGAAAAAAGCTTCTATTATCAACAACTAAATTACAAAATACAATCTCCTTCTCCTTAATGAAAAGTAAAGCGGTGAGTCCTTATAAAAGGATACCGAAACCCTAAAGGGGAAAACCCTAAAGAATTATAAGTTGCCTAAGTATAACTTAAGCACAGATTAAATGAATTAATTATTAGCAATAATATGACTACTCTAACAAGTCTTCATCAAATGGTAAGGAAATAGATAATCATATGGTAGTTTATACAATGTTAAGTCATTAAAAGTTCACTTTACCCAATACTCTCTAGTCGGCTGTAAATCTTGCGATCATACAATAAGCATCGTCCAATGTTGTGCTCTTAAATATATACTCCATGATGTCAGCCACAATCATACCTAAGCTCACTAGAGCTCAATCCACAAAATCAGGGGTAGGATATATTCTGATATCTTCATCCAATGCTCCCCCTAAGGCCATGATCAGCCAGTTAGGTCAATTATGCTTTTTTACCACCAAGCAAAGATCCAATAGCATCTACTGTCTCTCCCTAAACCAATGTCTCACTTGTCTCTTTGATCTTCCATATCCTACCACTGTTGTTATCCTCTACTTTCTTAAAACAACTGTCAAAATCACTCTTTAAATCTGCAACACTCTTACCAATATCATTTCCATTCTTCTGTGTATTCATAGGAGGTGGTACTCTTCTATTGATCACTCCATTATACCTACAAAACTTTTCTATATGACCTGGATTATTGTATTTGTAACATAAAGGAGGTCTTCTTTGCTGATTTACTTGTAGCTTACAATACTTCACAATGTGTCCAATGTCATTACCTTTGTAGCATGTAGTTTTCACTGTAGGTTCTCTTCCATTGTCTTGTTTATATCTAGATTGATTAGGTTTCCTGCATTCTGCTTTCTTGTACCCATATCCATTACAATTAAAACAATAACCAGAAAAGGTCTTAAAAGGGGCATTACCTCTGCAATCTCTTTTCATGTGTCCAAACTTGTTACACCCAAAGCATCTACCATTGAAGGGTCTAATCTACTCTCTAGGTTCTTCAATAGTAGGTTTTTGAGCATTAAAATTTGCATCATATTTCTGTTATTATTTCTTCAAACATTCAGCTTCATTGAATCCAACACCAGTCATATCACCTTTAGGTTTCTGTCTGTCTCTTTGTTCATCGATCAATTCACTACTAGTGTGAAGTTTCTCAATGTGTTTGTTTGCCTCAACAAGTTCACCTTTTATGATCTGATTGTATTTCTCCAATTCTAGATACTTTTTCTTGTAGTTGTCAGCATCATTCTTCATTTGTTCCATCAAAACATTTGTACTATTCAAAGCATCTTCAATCTTCTTATTAGCATCCTTTTTTAATTTAAACTCTTTAGTCATGACTTCATTTTCAAGCTTCAAGGTTTCATTTTCTTCTTCAAGTTGCTTCATTTGATCTGAATTGTCTTTGTATGAATCTTCTTTTATCTGAAACCACAAGATCTTGTCTCTGACTTCTGGAAAGTTCAAGATGGTCTCTAAGTTTCTTTATAAATTTCTTAGCTCTTCGCATGTTGAATCTTAAATCTCCATTCTCTGCTTGTTCTTTGTCAAGGTCTTCAAGTGAAGTATCAAAGTTTTCTCGCAAACTATCTAAATCCATTATGATCTCCCTTAAGCTGTTAGACTTTCTCTCCAAGGTCCAAAAGCTTTGATACCAATTGTTAGGATTAGGTAATACTGAGAGGGGGGTGAATCAGTATTATAGCACTTATTAAAACTTTTGAACCAATTATAAATAATCCATAAGCTTGCAGAAATGAAAAGAACATAAGAAAATAACACAGTACTCATAACACCATTATTTATTTTCGAGGAAATCTCTGGCCAAGGGAAAACCCCAGTGGGGATGGTACCCAAAAGCATGCACTAAAGTATAGTTTACATGTTAGGAGACCTGGCCCTGTTAGGAGCTGAATATTACATAGTATATTTCCTTTTTAGATGAATAACAACCCTGTTAAAGGTATACAACACCCTGTTAGGGGCCAACTAAGCATACAGCTCTTACAGTATAGTTCTGTTGCAAAATGTTCACAGTAATGAACAAAACAAGCATCACTAATGCTTAGATAGTTCCAGTCATAGTTCTTCAATGATATCTTTCATCTTTTTCTCTTCCATTTGCATGTCACATCCAAAACTCTATTCACTCACAACTCCTTTTTCTCAACAAAAATACCTTACATATATATCTTTCTTCTTTACCAAGTCGGCTCTCAAATACAAATATTACATAGTCGGCTCACAATGCAAAATACATTTAGTAAAGAAAATATCAAATTCATAGTCAGCACTCTTACATAATCAAAATATAGGTTATCAACAATCATTATCCAACTCTAATTGCTAGGAGTCCATGGCATACTCCCTGAATCATCACTTCTTTCCAACTGCTCTGTATCACTATTCTACTGTAGTCTGTCTATCTTTCTTCAAATCTCTCTAACTCACTGTAAACATCACCAAAACAAAATCAATCTTAGGTGGAGGTCACACATACCCATACTATCTTCTTCTAATCTCTCTTGCCTTAACTCATCGATCTCGATCTTCGATACCCAAAATACCTCTATATTTCTACTTCTATACTTAGCTGATTTCAAAGTCAACAAAACTTAACTTCAAATGAATTGATCAGTATGCCAGATGCGTTTCCATAAATAAAAACCAAAAAGTGGATCACATCATATAAAATTGATCACTTGCCAACACAAAATTTTTGTCACACATAGAAGGATGTTATACAGCTATTGTATGAACCCTATCATACACATTCAGAATATTGAAGACATTATTGCAAAGGATAGGGCTATTCTGAATAACATGATGGACAGTTGTGAGACCTCCTCACAATTTTTAATGGAGATTGATGGAGAGGTATCAAATATTTTTGATAAGTTGAATGTCTTGGATATAGAGAACGAGAGAGAAATGACAAGATTTGGTTTTTTGAAGAGTCTAATCACTCATAAGCTATCAATTCTTAAAGTTCATCTATCTGATATGGGGAAGATTGTAGATTCATTAAAAAATTCTATGTTTGTGGAGTTAAAAGCAGCGGATACTTCATCCTATGCATTGAATGGGCTAATACATGTTAGTCAGTTATTGGTAGAGTCATGGAATGCAGAAGTGAAGATCTTGGAAGATTCCTTTCAAGATGTTCTAAAAATGGTGAACAAGCACTAAATTCTATATTTTTGTAAATTTTTGGATCCACCTTTTTCATTGTTGTCAAAGGGGGAGAAGAGAAGAAAAATGATAAAAGTAGGAAAACAAGAGAAGAGAACATTTTGTGTTCGGACACTTAGCCATTTTTTCCTAAGTGTTGCCATCAATGCCAAAGGGAGAGATTCTTGGAAAGTGATGTTTTTGATGTGAGATGAAGCACTTGAGAGTGTTCATTTATGGAAACACATCTAATATAATGATCAAGTTAAGTACAATTTTGGAGATATAGTTATGAAATTGACTAAGTATAGAAATAGAAGTACAGAGTATAACAGTATTGTTTTGGACAGCGAAGATCATATATGATGTTTGATGACTTGCGAGCTTAGAGGAAGACACTATGGGAAATGTATGACCTTTAGTTAAGTTTGCTTGTGTTTTGGTGATGATCATGGAGAGTTAGAGTGTTTTGAAGACATGCGAAGACAGTAGAACAATGAAATAGAGTTGTTGAATAGTCGCGATGATTGAGGGAGTATGATATAGAATCCAAATGTTCTATGTTGGATTGTGATTGATAATTACCTATACTTTGGTAGTACATGAGCGTCAACATTGGATTTACTTTTTGTATAAGTATTTATTCTATTTTGTATTGTATTTGAGAGCTGACCAAATGATGTAACACATATATATAAAGAACATTTTGTAAAGCAAAGATGTGTGTGTATGTGAAAAAGATATAAGAGATGACTGATGGCAGATGCGAGATCAGAGGTTGGAAGATATTGTTGATAACTACAACTGGAACTATCTAAGCATTGGAGATGCTTGGTTTTGTTTAATACTGAGAAAAATTTGTAACAGAAGTATTGGTTGTAAGATTTGTAAGCTCAGTGTACCCCTAATAGGATGTTGTATACCTTTAATAGGGTTGATATTCTTTTAACAAGGAAAATTACTATGTAATACTCAGCTCCTAACAGGGCTAGGTCTCCTAATAGGGACATTATACTTTAGTGCATGCTTGTGGGTACCATCCCCACCGGGGTTTTCCCTTGGCTTGGGTTTCCTCGATAACAAATTATGGTGTAATGAGTTGCATGGTATTTTATTATGCTCTTTTTATTTCAGCAATCTTATGGTTTATTTGGAACTGGTTTAAGTTTAATTTAAAGTTTTGTAATACTGATTCACCCCCCCCCCCCCTCAGNAGTTTTGTAATACTGATTCCCCCCCCCCCCCCCTCAGTATTACTTAATCCTAATATGTACCCTTATTATGATCAGAAATAGATTTCCAAGAATCAGAAGAGGAAGAAGAGGAAGAAGTGGGTGATTCTCAGGAAATCCAAAAAGAAGATGAATACCATGAAGAAACACATCTGGAACAAGAACAAGAAAGAGGAAGTATTCGAGAAGAAGAAAGTAGCTCAAAAAAACTTGAAGGAGTATTCTCTATATGACAACAAGAGATCCTACATCCAAACTGGGGGAAATTGGTCACAATCACCCATGTCCTTGATCTACCACACTTTTATCCACAAATAGCCAATAGGGTTCACCAAATAACTATTGCAGAGTTTCTAAACCAATTCGACGAAAATATCTTAGACTCACGCGATTATGAATGGGATTAGATGTTTGATGCTACCATGAATATCGATATTGATGTGATCCACAAATTTTCACCTTTACACGAAAGAAGAGAAAGTTCTAACACTACCAATACTACAAACATTGTCATAGGATTGGTTGATGTGGTGATCCCAAGTATAATTGATGAAGACACGGGGGTCTTAATAGGACAAGAGGAATTTCAAAGAATATTAGAAGGATTTGATAGAAAAAGAAAAAGAGAAGAGGGAGAAAGTGCAAACGTTAGATCACTAGAGTTAGGTTCACATAACACTAACAATGACACTAATAGTGCCAATCAGACTCTTAATGATCTACACACTATAGAAGATAACTTAACAGAACTCATCTTTCCGGTTAATAGTCTTGACACTAATTTGGTGTTTTCTTTAGAATCATTTGAAACACTATCATTGATAAACCCTAATCTAATTGACTGGATTGAGTCTGAGCCTACCAACATAATGATTTTTCCCAATGGATACACCTTGGCCTTTTACCTAAATGCTTGTGAACCATATATCTCTTCCACCAATGCAAGTAGCGTAAATCTGATAGAGGGGGATATCAAGTTTCTTAGTCTCAAATTGAAAAATAAATAAATAAATAACTGATGGTGAAAACCACATTGTGGAAGTATCAGATTCTAAAACAGTAAAAATAAAAGATGTATCCAATGGTGAAAACCTCTCAAAGGCACAAAATGATGAGACTCTTGATATCCTTCTTGAACATTTCCAAGAAAAATATTCAGTATTGATAGAACCAATGCAACCAGTTAATCTTGGAAAAGTTAAAGCTCCGCAAATGGTTCATATTGCACAATCCTTATTATAAGAAGAGAAAACACAACCCACTGAGTTCCCGAAGGAAAAGAAGATTAACCTTTCATGGTCTTATTATGACATGTCTAGATTGGATCCTGAATTGATAATGCATCATTTATCTATTTCTCCTAGGACAAAATTTGTAAAACAAAAACTAAGAAAAATGCATCCACATGTTACATTGCTAGTGAAGGCAAAACTTGAAAAGCTTCTGAAAGCTAGATTCATCAGAGTCATCGCTTATGCGGGATGGACTTCTAACGTAGTCCTTGTTTCTAAAGTAGATAAATCTATAAGAATTTGCACAGATTTTATAGATTTGAACAAGGATTTTCCAAAGGATGATTTCCCACTACCTAATATTGACATAATTATAGATCTTACGACAGGATATGAGATATATTAAATCATGGATGGTTTTTCTCGGTATAATCAAATAAAAATTGCACTTGAGGACCAAGAAAAGACAACATTTACCTGTGGATGGGGTACCTTTTTTCTGGAATGTAATGCCATTTGGGCTAAAGAATACTGGAGCAACCTATCAAAGAGATATGATGACAATTTTCCATGACATGATGCATAAAAACATGGAGGACTATGTAGATGATACTCTAGTCAAGTCAAGAAGTAGAGTCACTCACATTGAGGATTTAAGAAGGATATTAGACAGAATGGAACAATTTCAATTAAGCCTTAATCTAAATAAATGTACCTTTGGGGTCAAATCAGGGAAGCACTACGATTTATAGTCTCAGCAAAAGGAATTGAGGTAGACCCAAAAAAAGTTAAAGCAATCATAGAAATGCAACCACCTTGTAATATACGTCAAATGAGGAATCTCCAAGGAAGGCTTCAATCCATAATAAGATTCATGTCTCAACTAGCAGATAGAGCACAACATTTCACAAAGTTACTACATAAAGGAGTGACTTTCAAATGGGATGAACATTGTCAGAATAATTTCAAGGAATTAAAAGAGTATCTAGTGAATCCTCCTATTCTAATGGTGCCTATTCATGGAAAACCATTGTTACTATATATCTCAGCTACAACAATGTCACTAGTGGTCTTACTAGCACAAGAGGATGATACCAAGGAAGAAAGAGCAATCTATTATATCAATAGGACATTGGTCTCCTATGAGCTCAATTATAGCGTAATTGAAAAAGCTTGTCTTGCACTTGTCTTTCCATCCTGAAAACTGAGACACTATATTCTTTCACACACAATGAGGCCAATCACCTATACTTGCAAATCTACAAACACAACACTCTATAACTCATTAGCTCAATTGTTAGCACAAGAAAACATTCAAAACATAACAATCTAAATCGAGCTATCGCTTCCTATCTAGAAAGAGTTTGATCTAACTATGACATTTCTCTCAGAATATGCATTAGATCAGTAATAATACAATTCTAAAATGGAAGATTCAAAATGATAGAAAACTATTAGTATGCATCTTAAGCTAAAAACATCTCAATTCTACATTCATTTGATCCTTTAAGAAATGAAAGTGTGAACTCTAATTAGCTAAGAATGCATGAATTCATTTCTGCAGCATAAGCCTAATGCAAGATTGTAAGATTTTCTGATTATTTGAGCTCAAAATTCACTCATTTTATGGAGAATGAAGTGAAATGAGTGGTTGAGATTGATTCTTGAGGATTTATGAGGATTAATCCTTGCTTGATCCATGTGAGGTGATCCATGTGTGTCAACTCCCATTGGTCAATCATTTGACTTCTTCGCTTTGTGGTGAGTTGTAATTTAGGACTATTTATTTAACTTTCTTTAATTAATTACCTTAGCCAAGGGATTTAATGAAGTTGATTTAATTAAGTATGCCAAGGCAATCAATTATAAATTAATGATGGATTTAGAAATGGTTAATGCTTTATTTGAGGGATTTCAATGATTTTAGAGAATTGTGTCAATAATAAAATAATCGGATTAGCATAATTGGGAGAAAGATCTTTAGTTAAGGAAAAATAGGGCCTCTGGTTATAGTATCCCAATTTAGGGTGGTTACATTTGTTACCTATTTTTCACCTACAACTCAAAACAAGTATAGCTGACTGAATCCTACATTTGATAAAGGTACATGATGGTTTTGATTGAGTTTCATTGTTATGTTATTTATTAAAATACATTAAATGAAAATAATTATATTGTTGTACTGAACTAAAAAGTAAATGCATAATTAAAAGAATAATTCATTCATTTGCAAATATATTTCAGAAATGAAATATTACACATATATTTGCAAAGTTACACATTCTTTTGGTACAAAATAAAGTACAAAACACAAAGGGCTCACACAAGTTGTGGGATAGCTCAAAACACTATGCAAAAATATATGCATAATTATAGAGGTCAAGATCAAAGAGCAGGGATATATCCATCATTGCTTGGAGGGAATGACGGATGTGGTTGTGCACATGATCATCTAATTGTAGAAGAGGTCTCGCTCCTAAGTGCACCTGCAAGATGTGAATGAAATGGTGTTAGTCTAAAGACTACGCAATGGTGGATCTAACACCTATCTTGAGAAATTGACACTTATACTCATACATATTTAGTCATAAAAAGGAATAAAAAAGAGATAAATTAGATGTTTTTACTGAAGATTTTGCTTCATGTGCAGGTATAGGCTCGATATTTTTAGAATACTAATCATGTGGAGTAAAATGTGGCACTCACAATGGTTTATCCCAACATGCATTCAGAGGGTTCAGATGATCATGAGCGGGTGCATTTCCTGCTCCATCTATACTTCTCGATCCAAAGATATGTGTTGTTCATTACAGCAAACCATATCAGTTTGTTGCCATGAGGAGAACACATCTTCTGGAGTGGGGTCACCTTGCATATGTGAGAAAGTCACCTACCGTGATCAGATAAATTTGTTATTAAATCGTGGACTTGGAGTAGATATAGTTTGAAGACCAAGAACTATCAAAGGGACATACATATTTTGTATGAAACCTTTTAAATATTTTATCGTGTTGCAAATTAATGATTACACTATTAAAGGTACTTCTATAGAGTTATAATTTGGATGGAATACATAAGCTATTAAAGTGACATTCAATTGAATGAAACCTTCTAGCTAACAACAAAAGCATAACCCGATACCAGTACATGTTCAAAAGAAGTCAAGAATGAACTATAATGGTAATTTCGTAAAGGGATATCCACAATCTAAGAAACCATGTTGGAAAGAATGATATGAAAAAATTTACTCTACCAGGTATGTGCAATATGAGGGAATATCCTCTTTATGATTAAGATTCACTCATTCAGATTTTTATTCAACAAACAAAACTACAAGTATGAGAGATAATCTTAAAGTGAATGGAGTGCAGAGAACCTTCAATCAGTTTTCATGCTACAAGATTAAAGCAATAATAAGGACCTATCATAGTATGGTTAAAATCATATACAAGTCATATCATGCTATTGTCACATTGATAAAAGGGTATCATCAAAAAGGGAGTCATCATTTTTTGTATGGAAATAAGTATCTTACTATTCAGTGAAAGTCAGTCATGCATGTTTAATCAAAAGAGTAAGGAATATTCTGAAATAAAACAGCAATGACATGAGATAAATATTAAAGGACAGAATGAACAGAGAAAGTGCTACAAGAAAATGTGCACTAATCAACATCAGAGATTAACAATAAGGCAACATCAATCACAGAGAGTCTAACATCAACATTGATTCAAGGAAGAAAAAAATGATATTAAGTGGTATAATGGAGCATTAACACATTCACCTACAGTACTGGTGTATGGACAATTGACTCATTCCAGAAATTATCCTAAGGCAATAAAATCCTAGTAAATGTCTCAAGGTATAATTCTTTTCATGTAGCTGATAAATGCAAAGTTAATTAATATTTAGACTGTAATAGACATAATGATTCCAAGGAGGATACAGTAAAGCAGAGATATGTGTTATTAAGGCTACAAGAATAAGATATTATTCATTGTTGCATCGACATTGTTGTAAGACCAGATTCACAGAGTTACAAGAGGAGAGAATTAGGGTCAATAGCATTCATTTAATGTGTTCCAGTGCTATTATAAGATTGTCTTAAATAAATGTTTGATAATATAAATGAAATTGAAGATCAACAATAAGATACATGGTGACAACAATCAACTCATACACTCAAAGGAAATGGTTTACGATAATGATCAGTCATATAAGAAACAAACATGATACCAGAAGCATATAGACAAATGGTGTCACATTTATCATTAATATTTTTATTGTAAAAATGTAGTAGAAACAAGATATATAGATCCAATATACAATTTTCAAACCCTCACAGCGTATAATCATATTTTTAATGCACGGGAAATAGAGAAAAGGTCTGAATCGTCATTAAGTGTTAATGGAAGCAGACATAATCTGGGGTTTTGTTGCAAAAATGTAAATACTTCTACTATGTGCCCATGGCCATAATCGAATGACCAGAATCTATCATTAAAGAGCCAGAGAAAGATTCAATGTAAAACCCTCAAACTATAAAAGGCGCAAGTAAAAATAACAAAGATATATTTTGTTCTTTGCATCAAGTGAAATGGACATTAGTGGCTTTCACAGGAAAGTATCTTTAGGAAAATAGCATATTTTCAAGGAAAAGGTGTGAACAGTGGCATTCATAGCGCAAGAAATGATATCTAATGGTGTGAAAGTGTGTATTTTCAAGCACTATTTATAGTCTATTAATGAAGAATCAAAGAGTTATTGCAAATACAACATATACATGAGGTAATCACATGTTTTGAAGTAAACAAAGAAGCAGAATATATGATAAATATGCAGATAAATGTTTCTCAGTAAAAAACCCTCATACATCGTGGCGGTGCGAGATAAAGAAAGTATACAGTGGGAATTGAGAGGTTTCTTCTATTTTATCATAATAAAGTTTTATAAATGCCCAGATTTAAACGATACAGAGGATTAAAAGAAAAGGTTCGTGCCCTGGAAGCCCTTTAACATACATGTAAATACAAGTCACCATTTACCTAAATTTGTCACAAAATCCATAAATCTGCAGAGAGATCTTCATGTAGACTCCATCAAAACCCTACCAGAGACGGTGCTAGAGAGATAGAAAAACAAAATGAAGAATAAAAGTTATTTAGGGATTTTAGTTTCCCTAATATTTCTTATCAAACGCTGAAAGGCTCATTCCTTTTCTTTATTTTTATTTGAAATAATGAGGCCCGCGGGTAATAAAATTGAAACGAGTGTTTTATAAAAAAAAAATATTTATATTTATATTTTTTTAAATGATATAAAGAAATTAATTTTTCAAAATATTATTTGCATATTGAAAATGTAATAATATTAATCAAATGGTATGGATATAAACCATTTTAATTAATATTGTAAGTGAAATAATTGTTTTGAGAGTATGAGCTCAAAGGTGAAGTGGAAGTTGGAATTTGATTTTTGCATGAGCTTATTGGTGAGAGAGTTATTTTCTTTTTCTACGTAATGGAAAGGGAGGAGGCTATTTTTTACATGACTTGGTATTTAGAGCTCTTTACATGCAGGGAGCTAGTTTTGTTTTCAGACATAGAGTGCATTTTTCAAGCCAATGGGGGCGTTTTCCTTTTCCCACACATGCATATAGGCCAGAGGGGATTTTATTTTCTTTCAGATTCAGTGGGAAGTTTTGAGGAGTTTATGAGCTCTTGAGGCTATTTTGACATCGGTTTCATCTCTACATCAGTTGGGAGGCCTTTTGGAGCAGTTACACTTCAATTACTATCAGTTGTGATCCTAGTTTTTAGGTATTTGTTCATGCATCTAACCCCATGAGGTTTTGCATGATTTGAGATAGATTGAGGCATTTTTTTGGTAGTTATACATTATTTTGGAGGGCCACATGCATGTAGTTTGAGTTTAGAGGAGTTTTGAGGTGGTCAACTGCATGTTTCAGGCAGTTTGACCCCTCCTTCTCCTTGTTTTCCTCTTCTATCCGACCCTTCATGGTTTCTTTCCTATATCTTGTATTTTTTACCTCATTTTTGGGGGTTCTCTATTTTGGCCAACTTTCTGCACATTGCAAATTTTGGCAAATTGTATTAGGAACATTGTAGCAAGTTTTTTCATCATCATTTTTATAGAGATACAAATTCGTTCTTATTTATTCATGTGTTGAGAAGTATGGTAGGTATTTGATTAAGTGTTGTGTATTAATCTTCATTTTATTAAACTCTTTTATTGTGAAATGCAAGATTTGATATTCTTTATGCAAATATGTGATTGTGTCCTCTATTGTTGTGTTGAAAATTGAGAAAAAAATATTGTTCTCCTTTAAAGGCATGGTAGTACTAGGATTTTTCATAAGAAACATTATTGTATAACATATATGATTGAGGTTGTGAATGTTTGGTTTCTGTTAGAGGTTTTGGTGAAGTTTATCAGCTGCAAGTTACCTTATTTATTTGGTGCATCTCCTTTTAGTTTTAGTCTTCCAGTTTCACAAGCAATTATTTTTATCCCTTTCCTCGTTCAAATTTAATATAGGTGAGCATCTAAAGGAACCGACCTTTTAATCCCATAGATTCACTCTCACCATAGGGTACCCATAACCTGAGAATGTTTCCATGTTCCAATAGGATAGCTAGATTCCAACAGTTTTTGGCACGCCAAGTGGGACATGAACTGATACTCAGTTCTTTGGAGCTATATTTTTTTGTTGTTGTTTTGGTGTGACCAAAAATTTTTATCCTTGAAGAAGGTATTTTTTTCACTTGCCATCTAATACTTTGGTTTTGAGTAGGCTTAGTTATTTTACATATGATAAAAGTGTAAACTAGATCTACAAGAGATAGTTTGAATACCAGGATCTTCAACTCCAGTAACAATGATTATTCAACCTCAACCGGTTGTACTTAATCCAATTTTACAAGTTCCAACATCAATGGCTCATAATTTTCCTCTAAATATTCAGCAGCATCATGATATACCAATTGCTTCTCTAACAATTTTTACGTTCTTTATGGGAGAAAATCATGTTTTGGTTGTTGACCATATAAGGGATGTGGCAACTTTATGTGGTTTGCATCAAGTGACTAAACATTATGTGGCTTTGAAGCTATTGGAAGCTTCATTAAAGGGTAAAGCTATGATTTGGTTCAAGGGATTACTAGTTAATTCTATAGCTACATGGGAAGATTTGGGAGCACGGTTAAATCGTCAGTTTGAGGATAAATTAGATCATTTATTGCTAGTTGAATAGTTGACTACCATTAAAAGGTATCATAATGAGCATATTTCGGGTTTCAATTTATGGTTTTAGAATACTTGGGATAGAATTTCATTATCATTTAACCCTTCTAATGATTACATTTTTTGTTTTATCTCAAAGCTTTCAACAACCACATTTTTTGTGCAGATCTAGTCCATGGGTGGATGTACCTTACCGAGAGCATTTGATATTGTCATAAGGGAATAAAATAGCTTGATAGAAGCTATTAAGTTACCTCTTAAACCTCCTATGCCTTATTTTATATAAATTCAGTCAACTACACCAGTAAAATGACCTATTGTGGTTGTTGTTCCAACATTTAATACGTAGGATGCAACCCAAGAAAACATGTTGCTACAGATACATGCAGAGAGATAAAAGAGAAAAATGAAGATTTGAAAGAGAAAAATAAGAGTATGATGGAGACCTTGCAAATATATGGTAATAAATTACTAATTTGGAGAGGCATTAAAATCAGAAAAGCAAGCCTTATCAAGCACCATACTATTATAATAGGCTTACTTATCAAGCTGCAAATCAAGGTCAAGGAAGGGGTTTCACTCAAAGAACAAATCAGCCCTACAATACCTTGGTTACAAGCACTTCAAAGGAGCTTACAGTTGTGCAAAGTAATATGGCACAAGAAGAGGAGTTATGTTTTATTTTTCATCAACCACATTATTGGGCAAATTGCCCAAAAGTTTCTATGAGTCATGCGCTTGCATTACACAACTATGAGGCATCACAAAAAAGCACACCTCAAAGAGGTGATGAGAAAAAAAGTGGGTCGAATCAACAAGGTAATACTGAGACCACATTGATGAATTGTGAAGAAAATGAACATATTGATGCCAAATGCACAAATCCAGACTTGGTTGCCTGTAGCAGCCAATACAAGAGAAAAATAAAAGGTTGAAAATGAGGTACATAAAGTTGATAAAGGAAAAAATCAGAAAGTTCCAAATGATCATGACCAACCAGGCCCTTCTTATCTAAAAAAGGCAAGAAGTGATTAGCCTAAAGTGCTAGAACAGCCAGCGCAAACATTGAAAGTTTTTATTGTACCAAAAGTACAACAAAAGGTTACTATAAGTAACTTTAATATTATTGATCGCTTAAAGAGAACACACGTTAATTTTTCTGTGTGGGGTGGTTTAGCCCTTCCTAGGCAAAGAGATATGCTACATGAGGCATTATAATCACTTTCTTTTTTTTTAGAATAACTAAGACGGGGGGTGAATCAGTGGCCTTAAAAATATTCCAATAATTTAACCCAAAAACTTATTACCACAATTATAAGCCTCTAGTTATCTTCAGTCCTACAAGATCAATGCCTTAAAATAATCTCAACAAATAACTACTGCTCAAAGTTCACTGTTAAACCTTACTCTTATTGTTTACTGATTAGCAGTCTTTCATTTACCGAAATACAGTAAATTACTTAATGTATACTGATCAATCTAGATTAGTTACGTGTAATGTAAAACACTAAAGTAATGACTCATAAACACATTGACACATGGATTTTTAACGTGGAAACCCTGTTAAGGTAAAAACCACTTGGGACCGGTAACCCAAAATTTTCAAACTTCTGAAGTGAGCTCGGTGAAGAGCCAACCTGTTAGAATAATAAGCAGAAAAATGCAAATATTAACACACAGAAGAGAACACAATAACACATAAATTTAATGTGGTTCACCCAATCCCTAGGCTACATCCACCAACAATGAGTCCAATGTCTTTATTATTATCCAGTGATTACAATCTGAAACCTGCAACTCAATACCACCACAAGAAGCTACAAAATCCCTCATACAATCAATTTCAAACCCTAAGCCCTTTTCACAAGTATTTTTGACTTAACCTAATTAGGGCAAAAATAATCTAACTAATAGAAAATTGATGGCCGACCCTTTAAAATATTATTAAGTCATTGTTGGTATTGAGCGGCACTACCCCAAAGGGCCCCCACAAGGGGCGCTGCCCCTTGACCCCGCCTGGGACGCTGCCCAAGGACCCCGCAAGGGGCTCTGCCCCTTAACTCTGAGCTTGGGGGCGCTGCCCCCAATCCCCTATAGATAAGTCTGGGAGAAACCGCACCGAAAGAAGTTGAGTTTGATTAGGCTCCACATACATAACAATCTCCCACTTGGAGACTGATCAGACTCCACAACAATATCCTCCCACTTGGAGACTGATCGACCAAACCTGTAGCTCCCACTGGAAAAAAGAAACCACCCTGGACTTGGTTGTTCTTTTATTCTGTTCAGTCTAGAAGACCAACCGAAGCTGAAGAGGAATTCAGCTTCTCCCTTGTCACTACCTTTGTAAACATATCTACTGGATTAGCATCTGTATGTATCTTCTCAAACTTTAACTGTCCATCATCCAAGACTGACCGAATGAAATGATATCGCAATTGTATGTGCATTTTTTTTAGTGCAAAGCAGAATTCTTTGCAAGATGAATGGCACTCTGACTATCTAAATACAAATAATTATCTACCTATGGATGTCCCAATTCTTCCATGAAGAATTGAAGCCATATCATCTCCTTGGCTGCCTTTGTAGCAGAAACATACTCTGCCTCTGTAGTGGATAACGCATTCACCTTTTGTAACCAAGAAATCCAACTCGTTGTTGTCCCACCAATAGTAAATACATAACCTGTAGTACTCTGTCTGGTATATATATCTCTTGCCAAATCTAAGTCAACATAGCCATGAATAGTAGTAGAAGAGCCCCCAAAGTGTAAACACTTATTGAATGTACTTCTCAAATATCTGAGAATCCATTTGACTGCATTCCAATGCTCAATCCTAGGGTGACTCATATACCGGCTAACGACTCCCACTCCATGTGCAATATCTGGCCTAGTACATACCATAGCATACATTAAGCTCCCTATAGCTGAAGCATAAGGTATCTTGGACATTTTTGCCTCTTCTTCTGGTGTCTTTGGACGCATTTCTTTAGTCAATTTCAAATGACCAGGCAAAGGTGTAGTGACAGCTTTGGCATCCTTCATGTAGAATCTCTGCAACACCTTTTCAACATAATCAACCTGAGATAGAGTTAATTTTATGTTCTTC
>MU225838.1:384350-395059 GCA_018584345.1 Thuja plicata
TTTCTTTGAATGAAGTAATTTCATACCTTTTTCACTCATGTGCCCAAGTCTATTGTGCCACAACGCTGTTTCAGAATCTCCAGCTACTGTCTCTTGTTCTACCTGCTCAACTGCAGCAACTGTTCCTAAACATTCATTTTTCTCTGAAATAATTAAAGTAGAGGGAACAGTATGACCTGTAAAAAGATATAAGGTGCCTACTTTCACACCTTTTTCTACTACTAAGGAACCTTTTGAAACCTTCCAATTTTTATCATTAAAAGTAACTGTGCAACCCTCATCAGCAAGTTGCCCTACTGAAATTAAATTCCTACTCAGCCTTGGAACATGTCTTACCTCTTGTAGTAGCCAATGATTCCCATTGTGCAACTTAATCTTGATTCTCCCTTTTTCCAACAATTTGACAGGGTTCATTATCTCCCAAATAAACTATCCCAAAATCCCCTTAGACATAATCAACAAAATAACCTCTATGGGGTGTAGCATGAAATGAAGCCCCTAAATCTAACACCCATGAATCATCAACATTTTCTAAAGACAAGAGCAAAGCATCCTCTTCAGATTTGTTACTTACCATATTTGCCTCCTTGTTTCCATCATGTTTGTCTCCTTGATCTTTCTTCTTATGTCCTGGTTTTCCACAGTACCAGTAGTCGCTAGGTCCTCTTCACTAAGACCTCTTTCCCTTTGACTTCCCTCGTGATTTTCCATGATTTCTAGAGTTGTTTCCTCTATCTCTTGTTCTACCTCTGCTTTCTGCATTCAATACACTACCCAATGTGGATGCCCCTGAGCTTTACCTATGAATTTTCTCACTCAATATAACACCAACAACATCATCAAACTTTAGGGTATTAGATCCAGAAATAGAATTACTAATAGCCATTACCAAGCCATTCCATCTTTCTGGCAAAGAGTACAAAATCAAGAGAGCCCTAACCTCTTCATCAAAGGTAATTTTAACTGAAGTTAAGTGACTTGTAACTATATTAAACTCATTCAAATGATCAGCAACTGATCCACCTTCTACCATTTTCATATTAAATAAATGCTTCATAAGAAATACCTTGTTTGAAGCTGAAGGCTTTTCATACAACTTTGCTAGGGTTTCTATCAGACCTTTAGCTGTCATTGCTCCAGTAATATTGAATGCCACCGATTGTGCCAGGCATAAATGAATACTCCCGAATGCCTTCCTATCCAAAATATCCCAATCTTCCTGAGACATTATAGCCTCTTTCTTGGCTACTCCCTCTAATGGCCGCCATAGATCCTTCTGATAGAGATAGTCCTCCATTTGCATCTTCCATAATTGGAAGTTCTACCCATTAAACTTATCAACCTTCAGCCTACCCTCATCTACCATTTCTCCCACTTAACCGAGAGACTCTCCCACTAACTCATGAGACCTACTTCAGAGAATAGATGAAAGAACGAATGAAAAAACTTGGCTCTGATACCACTTGTTAGAATAATAAGCAGAAAAATGCAAATATTAACACACAGAAGAGAACACAATAACACATAAATTTAATGTGGTTCACCCATTCCCTAGGCTACGTCCACCAACAGTGAGTCCAATTTCTTTATTATTATCCAGTGATTACAATCTGAAACCTGCAACTCAATACCACCACAGGAAGCTACAAAATCCCTCATATAATCAATTTCAAACCCTAAGCCCTTTTCACAAGTATTTTTGACTTAACCTTATTAGAGAAAAAATACTCCGACTAATAGAAAATTGATGGCCGACCCTTTACAATATTATTAATTCATAGCTCCTTGACTCCGAGCTTGGGGGTGCTGCCCCCAATCCTCTATAGATAAGTCTTGGGGGGAACTACACCAAAAGAACCTAAGTCTGATTAGGCTCCACATACATAACACAACCCTGTTAAAGGTTACAAACACATGGTTGGGTGTGATCTTGTTAGAGGATTTAAATAGAATAATTTATCACTTGATATTTGGCATCTCTATGATATCTTTTTGACCAAACCCTATGTAGTTTGTCACTTGATATCTGGAATCTCTATGCTATCTTCATGACCAAACCTTTCGATACTCCTTAGGATGTATCTCAATATATAAAGGATTTTTAAGTCCTTCTCAGTTAAGATACTTTATGATCCAATGGTTAAATTGAAACAGTAAATGATCTATTCACATATACAGCTATACTTTGTAGATTTTTAGATCTATTGTAAGCTCATAATACCTTTCTGATCAATGTATCTCTTCAATACCTTTGCTCCACTTATTTATGCTTGGTGATGTTGTGCTTCTCTATTTCTCGATGTTCACAAAAATATAGCTCTGTTCTTTAGCTTGATTGATTAGAATTGTGTGAAGTCTTTCACCAATTTCTCTTCATCATCCTCTTCTCTATTCACCCCGAATTCAAAATGAATTAGATTTTCTCTTTATAGAAATGATTTCATCATTTCTCAGTCCTTGACTTTCTTGTTCTTGTCGTGATCCATAATTCTAGCCAATCTTTCTTTAAAACTATACTTCAAATTTATCTCATAGATTTCTCTTAGACAACTAGAATAAAACTATTTTAAAAATCTTTCTTACCTCTGTCTTTAACTTGTCAATGAAAACAATAATAATAACCAATTAACTCCATCTTTACCTCTTGTGAGCTAAGTCTTTTGTTGTTTCTGAACTTCAGTTCTTTTCGGTGTTTTAACTCTTTGTTAGCTCGATCAACTCTTCAGTTCTCCTCAGGCATCTCCACCAAGGTTGTTTGTCCATCGGGGTTATCTATCCATCGGGGTTGTTTGTCCGTCGGGTAACACTTTGAATCTTTTCTCGTTGGTAATTCTTTCTCAGGTTTCTTTCTCGGGTATCACTGTGACTTTCTTCTTAGGTTTCTCTATCTGTCGGGGTGCACTGCCCATCCGTGTTTGTAGTCACTTAGTGCATACTGAAATTTTATGCATTACTAAAAGCATAACCTTAATCTTTATGATTCTCTGAAGTCTTTGACACTATGTATATAACCAATCAAATTATATCAAGTTGGCATCAATGACAATACAATACATTAACTGATTTCATGTATTGCATTAACTTTCTATAGCTCGCTGATCATCAACTTAACATCATCAAACATTCAATCAGTTATGATTCATCAATCTCTCCCTTTGGCATTGATCGAAACACACTATATTATTACCAATACAATATTAAATATATCAATTGTATTTCATCAATCCACCAATCTTATTGTTCTATAACCAATACAAATGTCTGGGTCTCGGTAAGCTCATATAGCTTAGATTTTTTCTTGTAGAGTACTTTCTTTAATCTTTATTCCCTTCACTAGATAGATGAAGAAGCTTTTGATTCTTTCTCTGATATTCTCTTCCTTTGACTGGTCCTCTCCTTGATCATCTCTTTTTCTTTTGACAGCAATATAGAGTACTCTCTCCCTTAATTCATTTCTTCCTTAAGTCAGCTCTCCCTCATGATACTTCTCTCCATTTTGATATTCTCTCCCTTATAGGTTACATCTCTCCCTTACGATAGTCATGATGGATATTTCATATGTAATCTCTCCCTTCAGATATTCTCTCCCTTTGAAAACAATGTCAAAGTAAACATTGATCATGCCAAAGTTATATCCTTTCACCTTTTCATAATATACTCCTTGAATTTCCCTATCCATCAGCAATATAATGACTCTAGTGTTCGATGTAGGTATGTACCTTTCTGTGTACTGATGTATCTTTGCAATCCATCTCTTTTCTTCCATCAACATGAATGATCTTTTGATTAAGTGTAGGCTAATGCAGCCTCCTAGTCAGTTTACTGACCAATAGACAAGGGTCAGACCTCTAGTCTCTTTCTCAGGTACTCAAATGTATCTTTAGGCAATGGCTTTGTGAATATGTTAGATAATTGTTCCTTTGATTGAACATATTCTAGTATCACCTCTTTCTCTTTCACTTATTCTCTTAAGTAATGATACTTGATAGAAATATGCTTAGTCTTAGCCTACATGACTGGATTCTTAGAAATGTTTATTGCACTGGTATTATAACAATAGATAATCACTGGCTCAAGAATTTTCATATTCATACCTTCTAGTAACTATTTGATCCATGCAATTTTAGAGAATTTTGCAACAATAGCCACATATGTTGCTTCTACAGTAGATTGTGAGATGCATCTTTGCTTCTTTCTTATCCATGTGACAATTCTATCACCCATGAAGAATGCTCCTCCAGTTGTGCTCTTTCTTTCATCTAAGTTTCTAGCCCAATCAACATCTATATATACTTGAAACTCAAATTTGCCTTCTCTTTTGTACCATAATCCATAGTCCTTAGTGTTCTTTAGATATCTCATAATTCTATTGACAGTAGTCATGTGTGATTCTTTTGGATTAGTAGATAATCTTGCAACTATTCCAACTGCATGTGCTATATCTGGTCTAGTATGAACAACATACATTAGTTTTCCAATCATTGATCTATATAGAGTATGATTTACCTCATTTGACTTATCCTCCTTTTTCATCTTACATTCGGCTTGGAATCTTTCATCTTGAATATCTTCAACACTTCCTTGATGTATTCCGATTGTGTGATATATATGTTTGCATCTTGTTGAAGAATCTATAGACCAAGAAAGAATTTGATCTCCCCAAACATCGACATCTCAAACTCTTTGCTCATTTCATTAGAAAAATATCTACATAACATATCATTACCCCCAAATATGATATCATCAACAAATATTTCAGCAATCAGAATATTACCATCAGTATCTTCTTTTAAATACAGATTGTTATTTTCACTTGTTCTTACTTGAGATAGGAGTGAAGTCTTTCATACCAGGCTCTAGGTTTTTCTTTCAATCCATAAAAGGCTTTGTGTAGTCTAAAAACCATGTTCCTCTTGTTAGGATCAACAAACCCTTATGGTTGTTCAATGTATACCTCTTCTTCTAGTATTCCATTTAGGAATGCAAATTTGACATCCATCTAGTATACCTTGAATCCTTTGAATGCAACATAAGAAAGTAAAATTATTACTCCTTCTAGTCTAGCAATAGGTGAAAAGGTTTCTCCATAATCAATACCTTCTTCTTGTGCATACTCCTTACATACTAACCTTTCTTTGTTCCTTATGACTTCTCCATTCTCATTCAACTTGTTGCTAAATATCCATTTGGTATTGATGACATTCTTGTCATCTTGTCTCAGTACTAATGTCCATGTTTTGTTCTTCTCAATCTATTCTATCTCTTCATTCATAGCACTGACCCATTCTTCACTCTCTAGTGTAGTAGTAACATATTTAGGCTCAAAATCACAAATTAAACATCTAGTGTTTAGTGACTTACTTCTTGTTCTCATTCCATCCTTCTTGTCTCCTATGATTTGGTTTTGTGGATGGTGTCTTATGAAATACTTGGCAAGTATCAGTTCAATTCTCTATTCATCATTCTGATCATCATCTTGACCTTCATTCTGATCTCCATCGCTTGGAACATCATTTTGAGGAATTTCCTAATTTTTAGTATTTGGAGCCTGATGCTCGGGTGCAATGTTATGTTGCTCGGGAGTGATACACTATTGCTCGGGCAGACTGTCAGGTTCTTCAGTATAAACAAACCTATTGTAGTCTTATGATTCTTTTCTACTTTCCTCATCATTTTTCTCTACATATTCATCTATTCTGATATTTTCACTTTCAATGATTTTTATAGAGGACTTGTTAAGACATTTATAAGCCTTGCTCTTGGTGGAATACCTTAGAAATATTCCTTCTTCACTTTTGGAGTCAATATTTTCATTTCTATCATCTTTCAAAATATAACATTGACTTCCAAATATTCTGAAGTAACTTACATTGGATGTGTATCCATACCATAGCTCATAGGGTGTCTATTTGGTGTCTTTCTTCAATTGTACTCTGTTCAATGTGTAGACAGTAGTACTGACAACTTCCCTCCAGAAATTTTGAGTGATTCTTTTCTCTATCATCAGTGTTCTTGCACAATCAATAATGGATCTATTTCTCCTTTCAGCAATCCTATTTTGTTGTGGTGTTCTTGGTGCAAAAACCTATCTTTTAATTCCATGTGATCGCTCGTTATAAAGGTTTAGAAACTAGGCATAATCCTTTTTAACTCAGGGATTGGTCATCCAACTAAGCACTTTGTCCTCTTTATAAGAAACTCGATTAATATGTCAAACCCAGGGACGTGTTACTTGAAATGGGCCAGAAAAATATATGCACCAAACACTTTCTCAACCAATCATTCTATAATCACTGTAGGAAACAAATGATGGAAATAAACTATTCTATGGTTGCAGGAAGTAAATGATTTTGAAGGGAAACTATACTATTACTGCATGAAATGAATGTTTGAAAGAAAGTTAAGATATTGTTGTGAAAGAAAATACTTGAAAGTAAATGATGGAAGTGAACGCTGCTAGCAGAATGGAAGAGTGCACAAACTAACTACAATGCCTTAGTTACTCTGCTGCTTGGCTGCAGGAAGTGATAGTTGTCCTGTGGATTTGGCTGCAGGAATTATTCAGTATAGGAATTGAAATGACAAAAATTTAGGAAAGCGAACTAAATAAAAATGAATCTAACTATGGATTCCTCACCAAGTGGGCCCCCTTAGGTGAGTACCCAGAACACTCAATTACACAGAATTAATCTCAACTTTTCATTTTCTCATTAAAATGAATAATAGAGTACATAGATTCTCATCCATAGTAAAACAACATAAATAAACTATATTTCAACTATAATAATAATTCCCTCCTTCTCACACATGAGTAGGGATTTATTTAAAGGAAAACATCTAACTACTAAACTCAACACGCCCTAAGAAAAAGTGGAGCTTTTATTAAAAACAACTAACAGAAAGGAAAGATAGAAAGTAGGAAATGGAATCGGTCCAGAAAAGAGGAAAGAACTGCTTAGACAGCAGATCTAACTTCCCACTCTCTCCTAGATTTCATCAGGGAACTTATTGTGTTTTCCAAGTATTCACTCAACCGTCTCCACCTGGATTAACCGAAAACCTTCCGCTACTGCTACACCAATGTTCCATCTGTGTGCATCTACTGCAGGACCAAGTCAAGTGTCCAGCACATGGATGTGCTCACCTGAACAAGACGACGGTTTCTACTTTGATGCACTACATTTAAACTATTAGGATAAAAGAATTTGTGGCAAATAATCATTAAAGTACATATGCATTATCTATTGCTCAATCAGTTAATTCATCCATAAAACATGATCATGATTCCATAGTAATAAACAGAGCATATTCATCCAGATAAAGAATATTAAGTAAGCATATGTCCATAGCATAGTTTCAGTGGTTGACTACCACATATTAGTAGTTTTAAAGTATAAAGTCTTGGAGTCAACAAGAGAAAATATGGCAAAAGACCTATCAAAAGTTCTCCTAAGGTATCTAAAGTATGCCATTAAAATGGTCTATCACCATGCTCATTGCAAAATTTAATGAATTCATCAGAAACAAATTCTCCTCCTCTATCTGATCTTAAGCATTTAAATTCCTTACCACTTTGTTTTTCTACCATATCTTTATACCATTTAAACATCTTGAATGCTTGTGATTTTTCTTTTAATAACATAACTATCATGATTCTAGAATAATCATCAGCAAAGAGAGTGAAATATCTATGACCATAGTATCTCTTTTCTCTCATCAATCCACATAGATCAATATGGACTAATTCTATAATAGTATTAGATGTATGGGATTTTCTCTTGAAACTAGAATTTGTCATTTTATCTTTTTTGACAATTCTTACACATGATATGCTCGGGCTTTGACATACTCGGTAAGCCTCTTACTTTCCTTTTATTTCTTATCTTAATCATGTTGTCAAAATTCACATGACATAATATTTTATGCCATAACCATATGTCTTCATTTCTAGCCATTAAACAAGTGGTTTTTATATCATCAAGATAGAATAGGTTACCTTTTGTATGTTCACCAGTTTTGATCAACCTTCCTGATTCATTAAAGATCTTTTCCTTTCTGTTCTCAAATGATACTCGATGACATGTATTATTCAGTTGTGAAACACTCAACAGATTATAATTAAGTCCTTTTACCCAGTATGCATTTTCACATTTGATCAACTTATTCAGCATTATAGTTCCTTTACCTTCAACTAGACAAGGTGTGGCATTAGCCATTCTTACTGATCCACCATCATAGTACTCAAAAGTTTCAAAATTTTGTTTATCATCGGTCATGTGGTGAGTGTAGCCAGTATCTATAATCTAGACATCATTCTTACTAACCTTAAATATGAGTGCAGTCTCAAAATCCATTTCTTCCTTGTCTGAAGCATCCTTCATGGCTACAAATACCATCTCAATGTCTTCATCATATTCGATGTCAGTGTTAGGGAAAAATTTAGTGGCGAATCTCTCATGTCCGCGACCCAAGATTTGGTGAACATAATGTGTAATTCAGATTTTCCATGTTGCCTAGAATTTATAAATATTGGGTCAAATGCCCAAGCCCATCACCTATTGGTTTATGTATTTTTATCCTTTTCTATCACAATATCGCCAATCAAATTAATTGTTGGACACTATAAATTGAAACATTTTTCCTACGATTTCCAAATCTTATCGTAATTGAAAACCATATTCGCTAATATGTGGTTAATATTTAAGGTTAGGGTACAAGTTACGTGACATGTATCTATATTTCAGAGACTTTCAATGAAACTTTATGACTTTGAAAACTTTGTCCCAAAATAGATTTGACGTGTCTCTATTTCAGAGACTTTTGGGGGAATCTTTGTGTCCTTTTAAACCTTGTCCCAAAATAGAATTCCTGTCTTCCATCTAGGATCATCCAACGGTTATTAAAATTAGGGTTGGTTCTTATTAAAAGATATAAAATTAACTCACAAAACCTTAATAAAATAATAAAAGTCATTTTAGCTTTCGGGGGCACTGCCCCTCGACCCCGCCCTGTATCACGACAGGGAGCGTACTAGGGGCACTGCCCCTAGACCCCATCTTGGGGGCACTATCCCCAAACCCCCATCGAATAATAATGGTTTCTCGGTATGTGTGCCTATCACCATAATTTTTTTCAATAATGAAATATTCGCCAAGATTTAATAGAATTTTCATATAATTGAAAAATAATCGCCAGTACAAATAATATTTTTTCCGTTCAAATTAAATTTTTTTGCCAAAAATATTAAATTTCCCCCAAAAAATAATGGAGGATTCGCCAATATTTTACACCTTTTCCCAGAAGGGGGTTTCTTAAAGTTTTCCCTAGTCAGTGTCTCCAGCTCTGTTCTCACCTAGGTAACAAGCTTTCTTCTCTTTTTCCTTGTAGTCTTGGGTATCTTTTGTGTCATATTGTTGGTTGCTTCAGTAATGTCTTTTGTCACTTCTATCAAACTTCTTTTCATATGATATGTCATTAATTATATCATTTTTTCTTGTGTTAGGACATCTAGCAGCAAAGTGTCCAATCTCTTTACAATTAAAACTTACAAGTGGTAATTTACCTTTGTACATACCTTTGCCTCTCTGCAATATTCTGGTTATTAGTGCTTCAATATCATCAAGATCTTGGTCATTGCTATCACTTTCACTATCATTTCTCATAGTGTGTTTATGACTTGACTTACTTATTTTCAAAGAATATTTGAATGGAGACTCAAAAGATGGTAAGACACTGCTATCAATGTTATTCATCTCAAATGAAATCAGTCTACCAACCAAACTATCTAGAGTTACATTATTGTTTTCTACTTCTCTCATTTTACTTACCAATGTTTCTTCTTCAAGTATGCCTCCAAATCCTCGGATAGCATTGACTACTTTTATTTTGTAGTTGTACTGAGTGATATTTTCTCCTTGTCTCATTCTTAGGTCATCAAATTTACCTCTTAGGCTTTTTTCCTTAGCTCTTAGTACATTAGCATCTCCTCCATGTACTAGCTTCAATTTGTCCCACATTTGCTTTGCAGAGGTGCAGGTTTTGACATCTTCAAATTCAACATTAGAGAGTGAGGAAGCAAGTTCTATCATCATAGAATTTTTCTCATGCTTTTCTCTTAATTTCTCAAGTGTGTGTGGTCCTATAGACAACACATATTCAGTATCCAAGTATTGAGTAACATCATTTCCAATACCTAATAGGTGGAGTCTTATCCTACTTTTCCATGATGCAAAGTTGTCCTTGTTCAACTTTGGCACATCTTGTTTTCTCATCTTGTGATCTTTTTCTTAGGTCTTGAAACCTTCTTTATAAGCACACAAGCTCTGATACCAATTATTAGAATAATTGAGAGGGGGGTGAATTAGTGGCCTTAAAAATATTCCAATAATTTAACCCAAAAACTTATTACCACAATTATAAGCCTCTAGTTATCTTCAGTCCTACTAGATGAATGCCTTGAAATAATCTCAACAAATAACTACTGCTTGGAGTTCACTTTTAAACCTTATTCTTACTGTTTACCGATTAGTAGTCTTTCATTTACCAAAATATAGTAAATTACTTAGTGTATACCGATCAATCTAGATTAGTTATGTGTAATGAAAAACACTAAAGTAATGACTCATAAACACATTGACACATGGATTTTTAACATGGAAACCCTGTTAAGGGAAAAACCACTTGGGACTGGTAACCCAAAATTTTCACTC
>MU225838.1:395109-445359 GCA_018584345.1 Thuja plicata
CTGGTAACCCAAAATTTTCACTCTTCTGAAGTGAGCTTGGTGAAGAGCCAACCCTGTTAAAGGTTACAAACACACTGTTAGGTGTGACCTTGTTAGAGGATTTAAATAGAATAGTTTGTCACTTGATGTTTGTCATCTCTATGGTATCTTTATGACCAAAGCCTGTGTATTTTGTCACTTGATATATGGAATCTCTATGCTATCTTCATGACCAAACCTTTTGATAGTCCTTAGGATGTATCTCAATATATAATAGATTGTTAAGTCCTTCTCGGTTAAGAGACTTTCTGATCCAATGGTTAAATTGAAATAGTAAATGATTTGTTCACATATACAACTATACTTTGCAAATTTTCAGATCTATTGTAAGATCATAATACCTTTCTGATCAATGTATCTTTTCAATACCTTTACTCCACTTCTTTTTTCTTGGTGATGTTGTGCTTCTCTATTGCTCGGTGTCCACAAAAATATAGCTTTGTTCTTTATCTTGCTTGATCAGGACTATGTGAAGTATTTCACCAATTTCTCTCCAGTATCCTCTTCTCTATTCACCCCTAATTCACAATGAATTAGCTTGTCTCTTTATAGACATGATTTCATCATTTCTCAGTCCTTGAATTTCTTGGTCTTGGGGTGATCCGCAATTCTAGCCAATCTTTCTTTAAAACTATACTTTAGTTTTATCCCGTAGATTTCTCTTAGACAACTGGAATAAAAAATCTTTAAAACTCTTGCTTATCTATGGTTTTAACTTGTTGATGAAAAAAATATTAACAACCAGTTAAATCCATCTTTATCTCTTTCCATCTAATTATTTTATTGTTTCTGAACTTCAATTCTTTTAAGTGTTTTTACTCTTTGTTAGCTCGGTCAACACTTCAGTTCTCCTCGGGCATCTCCATCAGGGTTGTCTGTCCATTGGGGTTGTCTGTCTGTTGGGGTTTTCTGTCTTTCGGGTAACACTGTGAAGTTCTACTCATTGGTAATTCTTTCTCAGGTTTCTTTCTCGAGTATCACTGTGACTTTCCTCTCGGGTTTCTCTATCCGTCAGGGTGCACTGCCTGTCGGTGTTTGTAGTCACTTAGTGCATACTAAACTTTTATGTATTACTGACAGCATAACCTTAATCTTTCTGATTCTCTGAAGTCTTTGACACTATGTATCTAACCAATCATATTATATCAAGTTTACATCAATGACAATATAATACATTAACTGATTTAATGTCTTGCATTAACTTTTTGCAACTTGGTGATCATCAACTTAACATCTTCAAATACTCAATTAGTTATGATTCATCATTTGTCAAATGAAATACTTGACCGATAAGCATCCAAAGTTATAATTTCTGATAACCCTACCAAAATTTATCAACAACATGACAATATAGTTAAACCACCTCCATTTTATGTATCTCTGATTATTGGACAACACCTAGTATATAATTGCATGATAGATTCAGGTGCCAGTATTTCAATTATGCCCAAACAAATTTTTGATAAGTTGAGATTGAAGTATGAACCAATGGAAAATGAGGTAGTAAAACTAGATGGGAATGTTATTAATACTCTTGGGGTTATCAAAAATCTAAGCCTGAATTTGCATGCATGCCCAAATTTTGCAATACTTGAAGACATCTATGTGATAGATTTGCTTCTATATTTTTCCCTATGTTTATCCAAGGATTTTAATGCTAAAATTGGGGGTTATTTGTCATTTGATTGGTCACATGTGTTTTTTAGAGAAAAGTATGGGACTAAGTTCATTGTTCCATCAGAACTAGTTGCAAAAGATTGCATTTAATCATATAATCCAAGTGTTGTTAATTCTTTAGCAGTTGCTATTTTTTACCAAGAAGATGTTCCTACTTCTTTTGAAGCATAAACACAAATAGGAGATATTCCATATATCTTTCTAGATGAGTGGGAAGCTAAAAACCTCCTTATTGGTCAAGAACAACAACTAGAAGAGGTGAGTTTGGGTAACTATTTGATTCATGAACCTGTTGATTTCTTGCCAAATGTTATGAAAAGTATAGATAAGAAATTAGAACAATAAGATAATGGTGTTTGGAAGTTGTTTTTTGATGGTTCACGTAGTAAGGTTGGTGAAGCAGGTGGTTGTATGCTTATTTCACCTTGTGATAACAAGTGTTATTCTCCACTCATATTTATATTTAATTATACCAACAATACAGCTGAGTACGAAGCATAAATTCAGGGTCTTCAATGGGAATGGAAAAGAGGTATTGGATGTTTGTAGGTTTTGGGGGATTTGGAACTCATTGTGAATCAAGTGAGATGTAGCCACACTAATCAAAAATGAGTTTTTAAAGTGTTGTAAGTATAGAGTGTGGGATTGTATTGAGGATTTTTATGCATTTAACTTGATGTTCGTACCTAGAAGTAAGAATAAGTATGGTGATAAGATGGGTGCCATAGGTGCTCAGTATTACATACCTTCATAAATTAGTAATAATTGGGGGAAACAATATGTTAAAGTGATTGTTAGGTCTTCTATGCCTAATAATATTGAAAATTGGCAAGTTTTTTTATTCTGATCAGCAAATTGTAAACTTTTTAAGGGAAGAAGTTGAGTTTTCTAACACTACCAAAAAAAATTAAAAGAGCAATATAAATACCAGGTAACTCAATTAAAGAGAAATAAGCTTCCCAAGGGTTTAGTAACCTTTGAATCTATTTTCAACACTGATGATTAGCTGAGAAAAGAAAAATCCAGCTTGCAGATCAAAGAGGAACATTATGAGAACATTAAAATTTACAAGGATAAGCTGCTCAAACTTGGCAAGCTCCCCTGAATAAAGACAAGCTTTTATACTTCTTTTTCAAGAATTTAGTGATGTTTTTTCTTTGGAATATTTTAATTTGAAGGGTTTTGACCCTAGTATAGCCCAGCATACCATAGAGCTTGAGCCTAATGCAAAACCAGTGAAACAAAAGTAAAGACTAGCTAATCCTAAGCTAGAACCTCTCATGATTAAAGAGTTGAACATGTTGATTGAAAGAAGCATCATATTTCCTATCAAACACACCTCTTGGGTGTCAAATCTTGTACCAGCTAGAAAGAAAAATGGAGAAATCAAGTTATGTGTTGATTTTTGTGGCCTCAATAGGGCCTCATTGAAGGATAGGCATCATTTTCCTTCTATGGAACAAAATTTTCAAGTTGTTTCAGGTTCTCAAAGGTTTTCATTGTTAGATTGTTTTTTAGGTTATAACCAAATACTTGTGAAGGAAGAAGATAGCTATAAGACAACCTGTACAACCAAGTAGAGTATTATAGCTATCAAAAGATGTCAATTGGATTGTCTAATGTTGGTGCTACATTTCGAAAGGCCATGGATATGGCATTTAAAATTCTGATGTATAAAATAGTGTTGGCTTATTTGGATGAAATCATTATTTTTACTAAAAATCCAAATTCATTTGATGCATCTAAGGCGGATATTTGAAAGATACAATGAAATTAGCATTTCATTAAATACAAAGAAATGCATGTTTGTTGTCCATGAGGGAAATTTGCTTGGTTTCATTGTTTCCAAGGAGAGAATTACCATAGATCCTGAAAGAGTGAGTGTAATTCTTGCTTTACTATTACCAACCAATAAAAAGGGACTTCAAAGATTTTTGGGAAGGATTAATTTTGTAAGAAGATCCATTCTAGATATTATAGAATTGTTAATGTCTTTGAATTCCATGCTTAAGAAAAATATTGTATTTACTTGGACAAAAGATGGAAAAAGAGTTTTGAATTAATCAAAGAGTCTTTAGCTATTGCCCCAACATTGTTGAGTCTTTAAATTGTATGCTTACGGGAATATAGATAACATTGCTTCTATGTTAGTGCAACAAAATGATCAAGGGTTAGAGTAACCCTTAGATTTTTTCAGCCAGTGTTTAAAATATTATGAATTGAATTATTCATTTGTGGACAAACATGTGTTTGTTGTAATAAGAAGCTTGAAAAAATTCAGACACAAATTTTTAAATAACAAAATTAATTTGTTGGTTGCACATCCTTTCATGAAGGATTTTTTACTGAATAAATATTTGAACACTAAAAGGGCTGGTTGGGTGAAAAAATTCATGGAGTATGATGTTGACATTAAAGTAACCAATTTGGTTAGAGGTAAATGATTATGTGAACAGATGGCTAGAAAATGGCGACAACATTGAAAATGAAAAAGAGGGGGTTATTTTAGCTCTCCAAGTTTAATCACAAGTTGTTGTTCCAAATTCAGAACCTAACTGGGTAACTAACATGGCCAATTTCTTGTTAACAGGTCAATATCCTGAAGGTTTAGACAAATAAAAAATAAGGTATTATCATTGCAGTCTATTCCTTTTTTTTTGTTGGATGGAATCCTTTTTAGGAGGGATTTCCATGGTGTATTATTAAGATGCATTAAAATAGATCAAATTGACAAAATCTTGCATGAATTTCATCAAGGGTAAGTTGAAGGCCACTTCTCACTGAGAGATACAACTCTCCAGGTGATGAAAGGTGGCTATTATTGGAAAAAAAATTCAAGATTCCCATGCTTGGGTAAGAAATGTAAAGAATGTGCAATATTTGCAGGAAAAGAAAGATTAGTAGTGTTTCCCTTGCATCCAATTCAAGTTGAACAACCATTTATGAAATGGGGTTTGGATTTCATTGGAGTCATAAACATACCTTCAAGTGTTGGTCATAAGTGGGTTCTAACAGCCAGTGATTATTTTACTAAGTGGACACGGGATTTTCTTTGAAAGAAGCAAATGAGGTAGTTGTTTTGAATTTTATGATAACTTGATATGCAGATTTGGTGTTCTAGATTCAATTATTTCATATAATACATTGGAATTTATGAGAATTAGAATATCAAAATGGTTTTTTAGGAACAAAGTTTTCATGAATACATTTTCCTGAATAATCATCCAATTATTACCCACAGGGTAATCGACTAGCTTAATCGGCAAGCAAAAATCTTATTTGGATAATAAAGCATTCTATGAAAGGAAATTAGAGAGCTTGGCATACCAAACTCAAATCAAAAATATTAGCTGATCGAATAACTCCTAAGAGATCAATAGGTGTGTCTCCTTATGTGTTATTTTATGGTAAAGAAGCAAGGTTTCTTATTTTAGTTGAATTTATGGCACTTGATTTGATTAATCAGGTGGATATGGTTGATGAATAGCTAATGGAAGAAAGATTAGCTTCATTAGTTGAGCTAGAAGAAGTAAGAAAATATGCTTTGGTTAAGATTGAGCATCATCAAGCTCAAATGAAGAGAAATTTTGATAAAAGAGTATCTCCTAGAATCTTTCAACAAGGAGATATTGTTTTGAAATGGGATGAATTGAAGAGAAAGCCTAGAAAACACATGAAGCTTGATGCAATGTTGACTGGGCCATTTATCATAATAGCCTACAAGCCACATAATGATTTCTTTTTATCTACCCTTTAAGAAGAGGATTTATCAATCCTAGTTAATGAGATTCACCTCAAGCACTATTTTTGAGGTAAGTTAGAGCAGAAATAAGGGCTTGACATGGTTAGTTAGTTTGCTTTCAGTTGTGTAGTAGAGGCCTTAACCTAAAAAGGTCACTGTTGAAAGTCATGCTAAGGCATAACTAGGATATCTATAACATAAGGTATTTACAATCTGTTGAAAATTAAGAAAGTTAATAAACTCCTCCTTAAGGGTAATGCCTCTTGTTGAACTATAACTGATTGAATGTTTGAACATGATAAGTTGATGATCACCAAGCTACAAAAGTGAATGCAAAACATTAAATCAGTTAATGTATTGTATTTTCATTGATGTCAACTTGATAAAATCTTATTGGTCATACACATATTGTCATAGAATCCAAGAAGTTGAAGAAACAAAGTTTATGCAGATAGTAAATGATAAAAGTTTAGTATACACCGAGTGATAGTAAACACCGATGGAAAGAACACACCGACAGACAGAGAACACCGAGTAGTTCACAGTGTATACTGAGAACCACAGTAACCAAGGATAATTAAATTTTTCACCAAGTTAACTGAAGTTGTTACCAAGGACAACTGGAGTCAATGACCGAGCTAACTAAAGTCAATCATCAATCAGAACTGAAGATAAAGAATGACAAAAATACTTATCTGGAAGGAGCTATAATTAGATTGATTGCTTTATTTCTAACGATCAGTTAAACTAAATCATGGAATATATTTAAAGCATAGTTATCAAGGAGAGATCTATGGAATAAAACTAAAGTATATCTTTATTGGATTAAAGCAAGAATGCCTAGTTTTACGGATCAAGAAGTGGTCTACAATAAAAAAAAGGAAATTGAATGGTGAAATCATGTCTATATAAGAGACAAGGAATTCATTATGCAAAGGAGGAATGTTGAATATAATTCTGGTGAAGATAGAATTCTTCATGTAGATCTGATCATATAGGCTGAAGAACAGAGCCAAGAATTCTGCAGACACTGAGCAACAAAAGCAAGAGCATTCACCGAGCAGAACAAAGAGGGGAGCAAAGGAATTGAAAATCATATTGATCAGAGAGGTATTGTTGGACTAACAATAGATCTAAAAATATTCAAGTTAAATTTGTATTACTGAATAGATCATTTACTGTTCCAGTTTAACCATTGATTCAGAAAATCTCTTAACCGAGTGGGATTTAACCATCCTTCTTGTATTGAGATTCTCAAGAGCATCAAAAGGTTTTCTTTTTGACATCATATTGAATGCTAGGTCAAAATAAAAACTGTTATTTTTGAATCCTCTAACAAGGTCACACTTAATAGTGTGCTTGTAACCTTTAACAGGGTTGGCTCTTCACTGAGCTCACTT
Organism: Thuja plicata; assembly: GCA_018584345.1. Lineage (NCBI taxonomy): Eukaryota > Viridiplantae > Streptophyta > Pinopsida > Cupressales > Cupressaceae > Thuja > Thuja plicata. The sequence continues at coordinate 401,968 of MU225838.1, forward strand.
CAGAAGAGTGAAAATTTTGGATTGCCATCCCAAGTAGTTTTTCCCTTAACAGGGTTTCCACATTAAAATATAAGTGTCAAATGTGTATTTATTTCATTTCATTGATTTTTTACTTTACACATTACTAAAACTAGATTGGTTGGTAAACACCAAGTTTAATTGTTGCTACTCGGTAAAGGCTAGAAAAAGATAAAGAGTATATCTTACCGAGTAGTTTATATTTGTTGAGAATATTTAAAGGCATATATCTTGTAGAACTAAAAGATAACTGAAGGTATTGGATTATTTTTTTAGGCTACTGATTCACCACCCCCCCCNTTCCCCCCCCCCCCCCCCCCCCCGCGCGCGCGCTCAATTATTCTAACAATTGGTATCAAAGCTTTGCTGCTTGAAGAAAAATTTGAAGGGACTTAAGGAAAAGATCACAAGATGAGTAAAAGGGATGTGCCTAAGTTGAACAAGGATAAATTTGCATCATGGAAAATTGGGATAAGACTCCATCTATCAGGTATTGGAAATGATGCTACACAATACTTGGATACTAAATTTGTTGTACCGATAGGACCTTCGACTATTGATCAATTGAGAGAGAAACATGAACACAATTCTATGATCATAGAACTTGCTTCTTCGCTATCTAAGGCTGAATTTGAAGATGTGAAATCATGCACCACTACAAATAAAATGTGGGACAAACTCAAGCTAGTACATGGAGGAGATGCAAATGTGATGAGAGCTAAAGCTAAAAGCCTAAGAGGAAAGTTTGATGACTTAATAATGAGAGAAGGAAAAAACATCACTCGGTATAGTAGTAGATTCAAAGAAGTTGTTAATGCTATCCATGGAGTAGGAGGATTACTTGAGGAAGAAATAGTGGTAGGTAAAATTATGAGAACCTTACTACCTATTTATGCTATTAGAGTATCTGTAATTCAAGAAATGAGAGAAGTAGAAAATAACAATGTTACTCTTGATAGTTTGATTGGTAGACTTATTTCATTTGAGATGAACAACTATGACAAAGGTGTCTTACCAAATATTGAGTCTACATTCAAATCTTCTCTGAAAATAAGAAAATCTAGTAACAAACACACTATGAGAAATGATAATGACATTGATAGTGATGAACAAGAACTTGATGAACTTGAAGCACTAATGGCTAGAAGATTGCATAGAGGTGAAGCAAGATACAAAGGTAAATTACCAATGGTCTATTTTAATTGCAAACAAATTGGACATTTTTGCTGCTAGATGCCCTAATAAGAGAAAGGATGAAAGAAACAATGACAGATCTTATGAAAAGAATTTTGATATAAGTAATGGTTGAGACTACAGAAGCAACTGAAACTTTGACAGAAGAGACAATTGAGACTACAAGGACAAAGGAAAGAAGGCTTGTTACCTTAAAAAACCTGAAAATAGTGACACCAATTCTGATGAAGATGTTGAGGTAGTATTTGTTGCTATGAAGGATGTTTCAAATGAAGAAGAAAGGTATGTAGAAACTGCACTCATATCTAAAGTTAGCAAAAATTATGTCTGGATTATTGATAGTGGTTGTACTCACCACATGACTAGAGATAAGGAAAATTTTGAAACTTTTGAGTATTATAATGGTGGATCAGTTAGGATGGGTAATGACTCACCTTGCCCAGTTGAAGGAAAAGGTACTATTATGTTGAATAAGTTGATCAGATGTGAAAATGCATATTGGGTGAAAGGAATTAACTATAATCTATTGATTTTTTCACAGTTGAATAACACAGGACACAGAGTTTCATTTGAGAACAAAAAGGCAATGATCTATAATGGAGCAAGAAATTTGATCGGTACTGGTGAACAAACAAAAGGTAACCTATTCTATCTTGATAATATTGAGACCACTTTTTTATTGGCTAGAAATGAATACATTTGGTTGTGGCATAAAAGGTTATGTCATGTGAATTTTGAAAACATGGTTAAGATGAGGAAGAAAAGAAAAGTAAGAGTTTTACCGAGCATGTCAAAACCCAACCATGTTATGTGCAAGAATTGTCAAAAAGGAAAAATGACAAAGTCTAGTTTCAAGAGTAAAAAATACACATCTAATGCTATTCTAGACTTAGTCCATACTGACTTATGTGGACCAATGAGAATGAAGAGCTATTATGGTGATATATACTTCATTCTATTTGTTGATGACTATTCTAGGATGATGACTGTTATGTTCTTAAAAGAGAAATCTGAAGCATTTAAGATGTTTAAATGGTATAAAGCTATAGTTGAAAAAAAAAGTGGAAAAGAACTAAAATGTCTTAGATCAGATAGAAGAGAATTTTTTCTGATGAATTCACTAACTTTTGTAATGAGCATGGAATTACAAGATAGGTTTCTGCACTGAGGACACCACAACAAAATGGGATTGTTGAAAGAAGTAATATATCAATCATTGATTGTGCCAAAACACTGGTGATTGAAAAAAGGCATCACACAAACATTCTGGAGAGAAGTTGTAAGTACTGTTGTCTATACTCTGAACTGAGTTCAATTGAAGAAAGACACCAATAAGACACCGTATGAGCTATGGTATGGATACACACACCAAATGTGAGTTACTTTATAATTTTTGGAAGTCAATGTTATATATTGAAAGATGATAGAAATGGGAAAATTGACTCCAAAAGTGATGAAGGAATATTTCTAGGATATTCTACCAAAAGAAAAGATTATAAATGTCTTAACAAATCTTCTAACAAAATCATTGAGAGTGAAAATGTCAAAGTGGATGAATTTTCTAATAAAAATTATGAGGAAAGCAAGAAAGAACCAGAAGATTACAATAGATTTGTCTAAATTGAAGAACCCAACACTCTTCCTGAGCAATAGTGTAACACTCCTGAGTGACAGAACAATGCAAGTGAGCAACAGGCTGCACACACCGAGAATCAGGAAAATGCTCACAATGTTGAACCAAGTGATGACGAGAAAAATGTAGGTCAAAATGATGATCAGAATGATGAACAGAGATCTAAACCTATACTTTCTAATTATGTCAGAAGACACCATCCACAGGACTAGATCATTGGAGACAAAAAGAGCAAAAATGAGAACAAGAAGTAAGTCACTTAAAACTAGATGTTTGATTTGTGATCTTGAGCCTAAATCTATTAATACTGCACTTGAGAATCAAGAATGGTTTAGTGCAATGAATGAAAAGATTGAACATATTGAGAAGAGTAAGACATGGACATTAGTACCAAGATCAAATGACAAAAATTTCATTGGCACCAAATGGATTTTCAGAAACAAACTCAATGAGAATGGAGAAGTCACAAGGAACAAAGCAAGACTGGTATGCAAAGGGTATGCACAAGAAGAAGGTATTGAATATGGAGAAAATTTTGCACCCATTTCTAGACTAGAAGGAGTAATAATTCTACTTTCTTATGCTTCTTTTAAAGGATTAAAAGTATACCAAATGGATGTTAAATCTGCATTTCTAAATGAAATACTAGAAGAGGAGGTATACATTGAACAACCTGAAGGGTTTGTTGATCATAACAAAAGAAACATGGTTTGTAAACTACACAAAGCCTTGTATGGATTGAAACAAGCACCGAGAGCATGGTATGAAAGACTTCATTTTTATCTCATTAGTATTGGATTTTTTAGAACAAGTGATAACAGTAATCTGTATTTGAAAGGAGAAATTGATGAGAAAGTTTTGATTTCTTAGATATTTGTTGATGATATCATATTTGGAGGTAATGATATGCTATGCAAGTCATTTTCTGATGAAATGACCAAAGAATTTGAGATGTCAATGTTTGGAGAGATGAAATTTTTTCTTGGTCTATAGATTCTACAATAGGATGAAGGAATCTACATCACACAATCCAAATACATCAAGGAAATTCTTAAGATTTTCAAGATTCATGAATCCAAACCAGTTGGAACACCTATGGAAACTAGATGCAAATTGACAAAGGAAGATAAGACAATTGAGGTAAATCAGACCTTATACTGATATATGATTGGTAAAATTATGTATGTTGTACACACTAGACCAGATATAGCACATGCAGTTGGTATAGTTGCAAGATTCTCTGCTAATCCTAAGGAATCACACATGACTATTGTCAAAAGAATTCTGAGAAATCTGAATAATATTGAAGACTATGGTTTGTGGTACAATAAAAAAGGAAAGTTTGAGCTACAAGTTTATACCAATGTTGATTGGGCTAGAAACATAGATGACAGGAAAAGCACTACTGGAGGAGCATTCTTTATGGGTGACAGACTTGTCACATGGATAAGTAAAAAGCAAGGATGCATCTCTCAATCAACTGCAGAAGTAGAATATGTAGTTGTTGCTGCAAATTTCTCTAACACTGCATGGATTAATAAATTGATGAAAGGTATGAATATGGAAATTCTTGACCCAGTAATTATCTATTATGGTAATATAAGTGCTTTCAACATTTCAAATAACCCTGTGATGCATGCTAAAACAAAGCACGTAGCTATAAAGTATCATTACTTGATGGAACAAGTGCAAGAGAAGGAGGTGATACTAGAATATGTACAATCCAAAGAAAAATTAGCATACATATTCACAAAGCCATTGCCAAAAGATACATTTGAGTACCTGAGGAAGAGACTAGGGGTTCATCCCTTTTCTACTGGTCACTAAGCTGAATAGGAGGCTACATTAGCCTATACATTATCAGAATATCAATCATGTTGATGCAAGCTGAGATATGGACTGAAATGACATATCAGTGCAAAAAATTACCTACCTAAACCGAACACCAGAGATATTGTTGGCTACTACAGAGCTACATTGCTGATAAAGAGGAGAATTCAATGATATATTTGTTTGGAATTGTTGTTAAAGGGAGAGAGAATTGTTCAATGAAATATCCCTCAGAGAAAGATTCAATGATGATGAAGAGAAAGAATCAAAGAAATAACCATCCACCCAAGGGAGAGAATTAGAGAGAGTTAACACTACATATCTATCCAAAAAAGAAAGAAGAGATTCTACAAGGAAGGGAGAGACAGAAGTAGAAGACAGAATTGTTACACCTATCCATTGAAGGGAATTAAGAAAGAGAGAGCACACAACAAGAATAAAATATAATCTAGAAGAGCTTACCAAGAGTCAAATATTTGAATTGGTTATAGAACAATAAGTTTGGTATGTTATGGCATATTTCATATTGTGTTGATATTATGTTGCCATCAATGCCAAAGGGAGAGATTGATGAACTATAACTGATTGAATGTTTGAAGATGATAATTGGATGATCACCGAGATGCAAAAGTTAATGCAAGACATTAAATTAGTTAATTTATTATATTGTCATTGATGTCAACTTGATAAAATCTGATTGGTCATACACATATTGTCATAGACTCCAAGAATTTTAAGAAACAAAGTTTATGCAGATGCTAAAAGATAAAAGTTCAGTATACACCGAGTGACAGTAAGCACCAAAAGATAATGCACACTGACAGACAGAGAACACTGAGTAGTTCATAGTGTATACCAAGCACCGTAGTAACCGATCATAACTAAAGTTGTCACCAAGTTAACTAAATTTGTTATCGAGGACAACTGGAGTCAATAACCGAGCTAACTGAAGTCAATCATCGATCAAAACTGAAGATAAAGAGTGAAAAAATGACTTAGCTAGCAGGAGCTATAATTAGATTGATTGCCTTAATTCTAATGATCAGTTAAAATAAAGAATGGAAGATATTTAAAGTTTAGTTATCAAGGATAGATCTACGGAATAAAACTAAAGTAGAGCTTTATGGGATTAAAGCAAGAATGCCTAGTTTTACGGATCAAGAAGTGATCTATGATAAAAAAAAATGGAGATTGAATAGTGAAATAATGTCTATATAAAGAGACAGTGAATTCATTATGAAGAGGGGGAATGTTGAATGTAATTTTGGTGAAGATATATAAGTCTTCATGCAGATCTGATCATACAGGTTGAAGAAAAAAGCCAAGAATTCTGCAGACACTGAGCAACAGAAGCAAGAGCATTCATCAAGAAAAATAAAGAGGGGAGAAAAGGAATTGAAGAGTATATTGATCAGAGATGTATTTGTGGACTAACAATAGATTTGAAAATATGCAATTTAAAGTTGTATTATTGAACATATCATTTACTGTTTTAGTTTAACTATTGATTTAGAAAATCTCTTAACCGAGTGGGATTTAACCATCCTTGTTGTATTTAGATGCTCAAGAGCATCAAAATGTTTTCTTGTTGATAGCATAGTTAATGCTAGGTCAAAAGACAAACTATTAGTTTTGAATCCTCTAACAAGGTCACACTTAACAGTGTGTTTGCAACCTTTAACAGGGTTGGCTCTTCACCGAGATCACTTTAGAAGAGTGAAAATTTTGGGTTACCATCCCAAGAGGTTTTTCCCTTAACAGGGTTTCCACGTTAAAATATAGGTGTCAAATTTATATTTCTTTCATTGCATTGATTTTTTACTTTACACATTACTAAAACTGGATTGGTCAGTAAACACTAAGTTTAATTGTTGCTACTCGGTAAAGGCTAGAAAAAGATAAACAGTATATCTTACTAAGCAGTTTATATTTGTTGAGAATATTTAAAGGCATACATCTTGTAGGACTGAAAGATAACCCAAGGTATTGGATTAATTTTTGAGGCCACTGATTCACCCCCCCTATTAGTTATTCTAACACCTCTAGTGATCAAGATATAGAGGAAAAGAAGTCAGGTGATAAATTTGAGGAGGATATTGAGGATGAGTAGATGGGTACTCCGGGTAACAACGCCAAAGAGAAAGGAAAATAGAAGGGTAGTACCTCAAATAAAATTAATAAAAATAAGAAGAAGGTTAAATGAGTATGACTTTGAGTTTGAATTAGAGGATGAAAACATGGATGAGGATGAGACGAACCCTAAATGGAAAGAGGAAAATCCCTCCAAATAAGGAGAAGAATTCAGATATCAAGAAGGTTAAAGGAGGTAAAACCAAAAATAGTATTTTCATATCCTCAGATGAGGAGGATGAAATTAATGAAATCCTTAGAAAGAGTAAGAAAAAAAGGGTAGTAAAAATTAAAAAGGTACTGAGAGTAGAGGAGATGAAACTATGGATGACACCAAGAATATTCAGCAAAATATGGAGGAGACCAATAAAATTATCAATGAAAATGTGGGAAAATATATCACCCCTCCTGGTAACCAGACTGACAATGTGGACACTAATCAGGTTTGTGATGATACTGGCAACAAAGAAAAGGGTGAAGTTCAGATTTTTAGGATCAAAAGGAGATTATTCTAGATTTTGTTTATTTTATGGTTAATATTTCTTAGGATATTGAAAAATTAAGGCTGACCTAAATTGTTAATATGATTAGGAAGGTGAACTTTGGTGACAAGCCCCTGGCTACTTGTTTGGAAGAATGAATGGAAGTTGTGCAGAAAGGGGAGTCCTTCAGGGATATCGGTGGATCAACTATCCTCCAAATAGAAAAGAAGCTGAATGATTTGGGTAAGGGTGTTAAGGAAAACAAATATGAAGCCAGGATTACCAGCTTGGACAGTAAAGTGGAGAAGCTGGAAAGTACTTTGAAGAAAATTAGTGAGTAGTGTAACCACCCTAATTTGGTCTGCTCTGACCATAGACCCTATTTTCCCTAAGTGTGATCATACCCCTAATTATGTCAAGACAATTCTTCAATTTATTGGCATAATTCATTAAATCAAATTTAATCTCCTAAGTGGTTTTAATCACTAAATCAAATTAATTGCCTTAGCCAATTAAATCAAATAAATCAAAACAATTGAATTAAATGAAAAACAATTGAATTCAATTAAAAAAATTCTAAACATGGCTAAAGTAATTAATAAAAAGGAATTAAATAAATCCTCAAATTACATTCCATTTACAAAAGGGAAGTCCAATTCCCTAACCAATGGGAGTGAAATCACTTGGATCACCAAAGATTCAATCTCCACCTCTCTTCCACTTTCAATCTCAACCTCTCATTCACTTAATTCTTCTATAAATAGAATAGATTTTAAGCTCAATGGGCCCCTAATTTTAGAAGTAAACTTATGTTGCTTGCATTCTTAGAAATCTTTATGCATTTTAGAGTAAATCTTGATTGCATTGTTATAATCTTCATATTGAAAGCTAAAATGAACTATTTCTTGAGCATATAGGCTAGTTTCTTTCAAATCTTTCATTCTAGGTTGTATATGTCACTGATTAATGCATAATCTAAGGGAAATTACTGCATTCTTCACACTCCTCTTAGATAGGAAGTAATAAGTCAGTTTTAGTGTTTCATTATATGGCTTATTTTATGTTTTTCACTAATTTAATGACTTATTTAAGTGTTGTGTTGCATCTTGCAGGAACCACAAAATACACACACATTTTTGGCGCCCACCGTGGGGAAGAATCTCGGATTTTACCTCATTTATTCTTCATTTTAAGCTAATTTATCTTCTCTATTTGTAGGTACAGGGTCTCCTTTAGTGATCAAGGCTCATTTTAGGGAAATTGCATCGCATCTCAAAAAGTACATCGCATCCTAGATTTTGGAGCTCACATCTAGGGAACCTTGAATAGTTTCTAGTAAAGCATCGCATCTGGTTAATTCTGGGTCATTTTTAGGAAATACAGTCGCAATTAGGGAAAATAGGATTGCATCTAGTGTTTAAGGTTGAAAATTGAAAAATCTAACCACTAACCCTTGGATGTTTTTTATCTCTATTATTTAGACAACCTATTACTTGTTTGCATATTGTTGTTTATACCTTTTTTCTCAAAAAGGGTGGAAAAGGAATTGTTAACTTATGTTTTTTGCAAGTTTGGATAGAATAAATTCCTTAACTTGTTCAAATATTTTCAATTTAAATACATTTTCTAATCATTTGTTAAATCAATCAGATGAGTATGCTCTTTTCCTTCAAGGAAAATCAGAAAATCAAAAGTTGATTTAAAACTTGAGAGGAATTTAGAGTAAATGAACAAGGCAAACAAACTCATGTTTAATTCATTTTGGCAAAGTAACTGAACAAGGAAAATCATTAAACTTTATGGAACTAATTGAACAAGATTCACCATTTAAATTTCCCTTTGGACAAGTAATTGAACAACACAAGTCACCTAAATTTTGTGGAAAAAATGAACCTCGTTGTCTAAATTTGGGATTTGTAATTGAACAAGCAAAGCATTTAAAATTGTGGTCAAAGAACAAACAAACTTTGCTTTCAAGTACTTGTGTTTTCATTAACTTAAGAAGATTTTAAATTAAACTTAAGCTTACTTTTCAGTCTCACTAGAGGATTTTCTCTTCCTTCCAAGTGGGGGAATCAAAAAATTGACATGGGGGATTGATTTGCGAGTGAAGTGGTTTGAGGGAAAGAACATTTGATTGAAGTGTTTTTGGGACAAAATGACATGGACTAGGAGAGTATGCTCCTCTTCTTTTGAAGAATCAAAAATCTTGAAATCCTAAGCTCGCCCATACTTTGTATGCTTTTTAAACATTAGAGGGTCTGTCAGTTGAGGAAAAAATCTCCTGAGAATGACCCAAGTGAGGACAGGTTTTACGCCAACCCTTCCAACTCACTATAAATAATTACTTCCTTGTAGGCTAAAACCTTGGAAGATGGAATCAGTTTTGTTCTTGGAATTTTTACATCATTACTTGAACATTCTTGGGTGTGTGTAAAGCAGAGCCGCTTGAATCTTGCTTGCGAGACTACACACATTTGAGTACTCATAGGGATATACACCTTGAATTTTCCTTGTGCAATTCTATGGGTGACTGTAGTCAAACTACCTGATTCATCCCCGAAAGGGTGATAATCTTTTTGCAAGGAAAAAAGTAATTTACCCAAGATACTCATCATTTCATACCCTCACTTGCATTTGGAGTTGGCTAATATGGTATCATAACGAGATCCATTGTACGCTTGGTGATATCCATATTATGATTAGCATTTGATTGTGTACCTGAGTCGACGAACAAAAATTTTCATCCTATGCTTAGACACTAGGGATTAAGGATGTGTTTGTTCACCTCTAATAATGCAAAAATGCTTGAAGTGTTTGAAAGTTCATTAAAAATATAAATCATTCAAACAAGCAACAAAATTCAATCCTCTAGCTACATACTATATTTTTCACTCACTGGAAAGTCTCAAAAACAACCTACTGTTAGACAAATTTGCACAAACTTCAAGATAGATTAGATAATGTAACTTGATAGAACATCAGAGAGTCATCTTTAGTCTATCCTAGCTTGCATCTAGTTGTGCAAAGTCACATTTAGTGTACTAGCTCGCATCTAGTAATTTGTATATCACTTCTAGGGAGAAAGGTTGTATACAGTATATCTAGGCTCGCATTCGGTTTAACATAAACTTGTATCTAGTCTTTTCTAGCTTGCTTGCCAAGTGTCACATCCAAAACACTGAGTTGTTACACACTTGTTTCTCAGAGAAAATTAGTTTATCTGGGTACCCTTTTGGCTCCTTAGTCTGACCCTATTGCTTTTTCTGGTCTCTCTATTTCTATTTCAAAAACATTTTCAAGTCTACCTTGCATGTCATTTTGGGCTCTTATAATCTATCTCAAAACATGTGGTCTATTCACTCTCAAACACAAACTTGATTCCAAGCTCATTATTAGGGCATTCTAACCCTTTTGACGCTGGATTAATTTACCTCCATCAAACAACAAACAATCCTTACAATTTGGACACACTTACTTGAACTATTTGAGACCTCACTTGACATTATTGGGAAACTTTGGACATAGTTGAGATACAACTTCATGGTTAACACAAGACATAACAAGTATCTTACTGACAAATCACATGTACCTCCTAGATTTCTACATTTTCAAAAATGAGAAACATCTCGCAATCCTCTATTTAACACAAAATCACCCACACCCATAATGGAAGCTCCTAGGAATGAATGGGCTACACCCTTTGAGGAATACAATAATGAAAAGGACTGAAGACAAGAAGATACTAGTAGTGAGGAATAAATTCACATCACTCATCCTTTTTTTGACTAGAAAAGTGATGGATACATACCCGAGGAAGAGTACAATAGACTCAAACAAAGTAGGAAATTCCAAAGAACATTGGGAAAGATAATTGGTGAAGACAAAGAGAAATACTTTCTACATCTAGAATCCATTGGAGTGAAGATTATGATGTTGAAAGACTAAAGGAAAAAGAGATACCAACCCCTATCTCTATTCTCACCAAACAGTTAACCTTGATGCAAGCTAAACTTGCAACACTCAAACAAGAGAAGGTTAAACCAAAAACAAAATACTCTTTGGAATCCATTTGTCCATTTCTTTTTGACAAGAGTATTAACATGATTCCATATTCTCCCAATATGGCAAGGCCTAAATATGACAAGTATAAGGGAGAGACTGATCCACATGACCATGTGAGAGATTTTTGTGCTCTAAGCATAGAATACATGCACAAACCAACATACCTAATGAGGTTATTTCTGGGAAGTCTAGGCAGAAATGCAATGGAGTGGTTCTCCAAACTCACACCTAAGGTGAAAAATTTTGAGGAGTTGATACAACATTTTGTCCAACATTACTCCTACAATATACAACATGATGTAACCATGATGGACTTGTGTAACACAAAAAAAAGAACTGGTGAATCCTTTACTCACTTTTTACAAAGGTGGAGGAAAATCTTTGCAAGTTTTTCAAGAGATATTCCCAAATCAGAAAATATGGAAATCTTCATAAACAACTTGATACCTAAATTAAACTATGCTTTAAAAATGCAAGATTCACCTATTTGATAGGATGATCAAGAATGCCATTCGTATTGAAGAGATCATGGTTAAGAAAGGGTAAATCACCCTTCAAAGTGATAAAAAATCTACCAACTATAACAACAAGCCTAAGTGGTGGAAACAAACCAAGAATGTTGTTAATGATGGAGTGGTAGATGCCTCTAATGCTAATCCTAAACCAACAGTGTTTAATCTAATGAATAGAATGCAAGAAAACAAATAATTCAAGGTAACAACTGCAATACCTAAAACAAACAATGACAACAACAAGAGTATACCATGGTCTTCCAAACCTTAATGAACATTCACTCCTTTGGGTGAACCTCTTGAGACTATTTTAAAGACACTCTTGGACAAAAAAGTTCTTACAATTCCTGATTCAAGACCATGGGAACCAGAAGTCAAACTAAAATGGTGGGATGATAACTCTTATTGTGTGTTTCACAAGAATAAGGGACATAAGACCAATAATTGTGTGAAGCTTAAACATGTTATAAAAGACCTTATTGAAGGAGGTAAAATCAAAGTCGAGGGACACACAACTAATGAAGACCACACGTAATTCATCAAACCATTCCCTAATTATGAGAAAGGGGGGAAGAATCTAAAGGAAAAGGAAATGAAGTGAACTACACCTACTCCAATAATGATAATGTGATCAACATGTTAGACATTAAATACGAATCAATTAATGTGATCACTATCAAAGGTGTTAAAGACACATCTTCACAATCAAATGCAGTGACTCGAAGTCAAGCACAAGTCACAATCAAAGGACCTAGTTACTCATCAAAACTAGAAACATCTTCCAAGGTACTTATTGTCACTATTCCCAAACCAGCAGTAGCAAGACAAATAGTTACCATTCCAACAGAAAACTTTAACTTGGAGGATCAATTGCAACGAACCTCTACTCAAATTTCTATCTTTGAGTTACTTAAAATCTCCTCAGTGCATAGGGAAGTTCTTGAACAAGCCCTACATTCAGAAAATGTGCCAAAATACATTGATGTAGACAAGTTCCAAGAAATGGTAAATCATATCTCAGCACCACACTATCTCTCTTTTTCAGAAGAAGATGACAAATCATTGACACATCTTCGTAACCAACCTCTACACATTGAAGTCCTAATTCACAAATCTTGTGTCAAATGTGTATTGATAGATGGAAGCGCAGGGTTGAACATTTGTACTCTCAATATAATTAGGAAGTTGGGTCTCTCAGAACAAACCATTGATTCAAGAAGTAAGATCACTATCAAAGCTTACGATGAAGAAGAAAGATCCTTTAAAGGTCTCATTGCTCTACCAATCAGAATAGGACCAGTTGAAAGAAAGGTGATATGTCAAGTTCTAGATCTACCCTTGGCTTAAAACATACTATTAGGGAGACCTTGGATTCATGAAATGCAAGCAGTACCATCTAGTTATTACCAGTGTATCAAATTCCCACATAATGGGGTGGAAGTAACAATTCCTGCAGATGTTAGTTATACTTGCAACAATGTTTAAGCAGATAGTATGGTCCCTCATAACAAATAAGTTCCAAAAGAAATTGTACCTGAAACTACTAAAGACATGGTTATGAGAATATTTGGAAAGACCTTAAAACTTGAAGAAACTAGTATGGGAGAATACAAGCTAGACATGACCCCATCATTGATAGAACTTCCAGTGTCTCCAAGATCTTATGGGAAACGTTTCTCATCTTTCACACCCACTACATATAAAGAACAAAAAATTCACAAAGCAACTGGTATCATTAAAGCATCTACCTCTCAAGAGGATGAAAAAGAAGAAAAAGCAGTCTTGGCTTGTCTTTACAAGGGAGAATCAAAAGAAAATGAGGTAAAACATGTGGAAATATCCTGAGAAAAGTATGGTAAAGGATATGACCTTCTCAAACAAATGGGATATAAAGGAAAAGGACCTTTAGGAGACAAACGAAAGGGACTTTTTGAACCTATACACATGGAATTCAAAAATACCAAAGATAAGACATGACTAGGTTTCAATAATAAATCTGAAAAAACCTACTTCAAGAGATGGTCCAATCTTTGATGAAGGAAGTAATGAAGAAGAGGAAACATAACTAGAACAATGGACCTATGAGAGATTATTTCATATTAGTATAGAGTATCCTGAATATCAAGGAGAAAGATATGTACCTAGCTTTAAGACACCACAAGACACTCATGTTCCTTTATTGACACAAGCTACTATTCAAGAAGTAGAGGAAACAACAGAAGACACTCCAGAAGTTCCATGGATAGAAACAACTATGGAAGCAACACCCCAACAAAAATATTTACATCCTAACTAGGGGCAGTTGGTCACAATTTCACATGTCCTATATTTACCAAAATTTGATCTACAAGTGGCTAATAGGGTACAATAGGTAACTATTGCTAAGTTTTTAAATAGATTAGATGATGAAATAATAGACTCATGATTATGAATGGGATGTCCTTTCTGATGCAACCATAGACATTGAAGTAGATGTAATTCATAATTTGGCACTGATATTTCAAAGAGGAGAGAGTTCTAACACTTCCCCTGATGTTACTGTTGTTCCAGAATTAGATGAGATACCATTACCCAGAATTCTTGATGAAGAAACTGGTGTTTTACTAGGTCTAGAGGACATTATGAGACTACAAGAAATGAGTTCCATTTTAATGAGAGAAGAAGAAGAAAGCTCAACTGATGAGTCGCTAGAGTTAGGTCCACATATTACTAACAATGACCCTATTAATGACGATTTAACTCTTGATGATCTAAACACTATAGAAGTAGACCTAACAGAACATGTCTTGTCAGTTAATAGTCTTGACATTGACACGATGTTGTCCTTACCAGGTTCTAATTCATTATCCTTGATAAACCCTAACTTAATTGATTAGAAAAATTCAAATCCTAATCCTATCATGAACTTCCCTAATGACTACACTTTGGCTTTTTACCTAAATGCTTGTGAACCTTATCCTTCTTCCACCAATGCAAGGAGCATGAACATGTCAGAGGAGGATATCAAGTTTCTTAGTCACAAATTGAAAAATAAAAAGAAGAAAATAAATGATGGTGAAAACCACATTGTGGCAGTGTCAGATTCTAAAATAGTAAAAATAAAAGACATATCTGATGGTGAAAACCTCCCAGAGGTGCCAAAAGATGGGATTCTTGATATCCTCCCTGAGAACTTTCAAGAAAGATCTTCAGTTTTGATAGAACCAACACAACCAGTTAACTTGGGCATGGCTGAAGTTCCTCATATTGTTCACCTAGCACAATCTTTATCAGAAGAGGAGAAGAAAAAATTTACTGAGTTCCTAAAAGAGAAAAAGATCAAATTTGCATGGTCTTACATAGATATGCCTAGACTAGATCCTAAATTAATAATGCACCATTTCTATAGCTCCTAGGATCAAACCCATGAAACAGAAACTAAGAAAAATGCATCCTCATGTTGAATTACTGGTGAAAGAAGATCTAGAAAAATTACAGAAATCTGGGTTCATAAGAGTCATCACTTACGCAGGATGGATTTATAGTGTGGTACCAGTATCTAAAATAGATAAATCTATTAGGATCTATACAAACTTTAGAGACTTAAAAAAAGCATGTCCTAAAGATGATTTTCCACTACCAAACACTGATATGATCATATATCTAACAACAGTATATCAAATGTACTCATTAATGGATGATTTCTCGGGCTATAACTAGATTAAAAGTGCTCTTGAAGACTAAGAGAAGACCGCATTTACATGCGCCTGGGGAACTTTTTTCTGGAATGTTATGTCATTTGGATTAAAGAATGCAAGTGCAACATACCGAAGAGCTATGACTACCATATTCCATGATATGATACATAAAAACATGGAGGATTGCATGGATGATACCTTAGCTAAATCAAAAGAAAGGACTACTCATATTGAAGACTTGCAGAAGATATTAGATTGCATGGAACAATTTCAACTCAGGCTTAATCCAAAGAAATGTGCCTTTGGAGTTCAATCAGGAAAGTTGCTAGGGTTTATTGTATCAGCAAAAGGAATTGTGGTGGACCCTAAAAAAGTTAAAGCTATACTAGAAATGACTCCTCCATGCAACATTAGTTAAATGAGGACATTACAAGGAAGACTCTATTCAATCAAGAGATTTATGTCACAACTTGCAGACAGAGCACAACCTTTTACTAAATTGCTACATAAAGGTGTCACCTTCAAATGGGATGAACATTGTGAAAATAACCTCAAAGAATTAAAAGAGTACTTGGCTATTCCTCCTATTCTCATGGCACCTATTTATGGAAATCCATTACTCCTATACATTTCATCTACGACTACATCACTGGGAGTACTATTGGCACAAGAAAATGAAACTAAAAAGGAAAGAGCAATCTACTATATTAGTAGAAAACTAGCATCTTATGAACTCAATTACAACATAATTGAAAAATCTTGCTTAGCAGTTGTCTTTGCATCACAAAAATTGAGACATTATATGCTATCACATATAGTAAATCTCACTGCAAATATAGATCCTTTGAAATACCTCTTAAGAAAGACAGTATTAATAGGAAGACTAGCAAAGTGGGTCCTGATTTAGAGCAAATTTGACATTGAGTACATGGATAGAAGGGTTATTAAAGGAAAAGTCCTCGCAGATCAATTAGCTGATTCACCATTGCAAGATGATACACCTCAGACAATTGAATTTCCTGATGAAACAATAATGCATCTAACTGAACATCCATAGAAGATGTACTTTGCTGGTTCTTTCACGCAACAAGGTTCTGGAGCAGGAGTTCTCTTCATTACTCCTCAAGGCTACAAGATTCATAAGGCATACAAATTAATGTTTTCAAGCACCAACAATATTTCTAAATATGAAGCATTACTGAATGGTCTTAAATTGGCTATGGAATGGAAGATCATAGAGTTACATGTGTATGGTGAATCTTAGCTTATTATTAATCAAGTGAATGGAGACTATCATACTAAAGATGAAAATCTGATCCCTTATAAACAACCGGTTGATGACCTGAAGAAGTAATTTGTCTTTGTCACATTCCAGCAAATACCAAGAATAGAGAACAAATCTACAGATGCTATGGCTACACTGGTATCCATATTACAACTAGAAGAACATCAGTTCCGCTCTGACTTCTTGGTGGAAGAACTATCCTACCTAGCTTTTGATACCCCTGAGTACCAAATAATTTGTGCTTTGAATGACCAAAAATAATCCTAATATGCCAAACTCATTTCCTATCTAACTGAACAAAATCTACCTGATGGTTTATCAAGGAATGATAAATGAGCCTTAATTAGGACAACATCATGTTATGTCCTCATTACTAATAACTTATATAGACTAGGTCTTAATGGTACACTTCTTAGGTGTTTAGAACATGAAGAGTTAGATCGTGCATTTAAAGAAGTCCATGAAGGTGTATGTGGATCACACTCAAATGGCTTTTCACTAGCTAAGAAACTGATAAGAGTAGGCTATTACTGGCCCACGATGGAAAAATATTCTATTCTATTTTCAAAGACATGTCATAAATGCCAAACACATAGAAATATCATCCATTCTCCTGCTAGAGAACTCATACCATTCATAACACATTGGTCATTTCAGTAATGAGCCTTTGATTTGGTTGGAAAAATATATCCTAATTCTTCAAGTGGACACAAATACATCATTACAGCCACTGAGTATTTCACTAAGTGGTTCGAAGTTGTGCCACTGATCAAAGCCATTGGCAAACATGTGGCTATGTTTATCTTGAACTACATTATTTGTAGATATGGGATACCCTCTTCAATTGTAATAAACAATGGGGTCCAAATTAAAAAACAATACATCAAATACCTTTGCACACAGTCTCACATTACTCACCATTGTTTCTCAATCTATTATCCTCAAGTTAATGGATAGGCTAAGACATCTAACACAAACATTCTCAAAAACCTACACAGAACTGTGAGTAAGTCTGGCAGAGGCTGGCATTTACAATTAAATCTGGCACTTTGGGCCTACAAAACAAGCATTAGAACACCAACTAAAGCCATGCCATTTTCCCTAGTCTATGGTGCTAAGGCAGTATTACCTATTGAGGTTGAAATCCCATCTTTGCAGGTATCTTTACAAGGTCTTGTTACTAACGAACAATGCCGCATTGATAGGGTAAATTCTTTAGACTTACTTGATGAATGTAGGCAACAAGCGTTCAATCATCTGAAAGTGTACCAAAAATGCATGTCAAAAGGGTACAATAAAAAGGTCAAACCACGACTCTTTCAAGTGGGGGATCTCATTCTGAAAGAGAATCCTAAGAACTAGCCTAACAGAGAACAGAAAGGAAAGTTTGAACCAAACTAGCTGGGACGTTATGTCGTTACTGCAACTTTTGGGACTAAAGCTTATCACCTAGCTACACCTAAGTGAGATGTTCTTCTTGATCCCATTAATACTCTACATTTGAAGCAGTTCTATGCTTGGTGTTTGTCTAGCAGAGCCTATGTAGTGGAAATTTCATAAAATACCAAAAAAATCAGAAAAATGATCCTAAAGGAATCTAAAAACAGTAAAAAAAGTCCTGAAAAAAGGTATCCTTGGTGAAAACCTAGCAAAAAGGCGCCTTGATAGTACAAAAAAATTAAAAAGGAAAAAATAGCAAAAAATTTGAAAAAGAGAAAAGTGCCTTGATGAAAAACTGGCAAATAGGCATGTTGGTAGCAAAAATAAAAATATTTGCTGAGTGGTGAAAACTTGGCAAATAGGCGTCACTCAAACTCTGTGCTCTATCTATCAATGCATCAATGACACTAAACCTTCATACTTTCACCTATGCTATTTGGTGACTCTGATTCCTTACAAATGTCATATCCTTGCTTGGGATTTGTTTGCATTTGTGCCTTAGGAATAGTCATTTTGCATTGGGGGAATCTTTGCTAGTATGGTTAGTTTGCATCTGCTAGGTTGTCCTAAGCATCTTTTCTAGGATGGTTTGCCTCTCAAAATAGTATTTCTCAATACTTGCACTTAAATGTCACTATCACAAACAAAGGTGTTTCTTCAACACCACCTACCTATAACAAACATCAAACTAGTGTTTCTCAACACTTTAATCCATAACTTAAATGAACTAGTGTTTTTCAACACTTTAATCAACAACAAACTAGTGTTTCTCAACACTTTAATCAACCAATGTTTCTAAACACTACATTGGATTTCAATTGCTAACAAAGTTAATCTCATATATACTCAGACATGAAAACATATTGCTTAAATTCCAAATTCTGATTGATGAATCTCTATTGCGCTTGACAAATGAATTGATGGTATTTCTCAATACTACTTAAACACATAGTTTGATATTGGCTTGATTATGATTCTTTTATGTTCCAATGATGTTTCATACTAGGGGCATCTAAGCGGTTATAAATTTTCTTTGATTGATTCTCAATTGGTGATTGTTATGTCTTCCGAGTAACTCCATGATGTCTATTCAAAGACAAAGAGTCACAAGGATAGGGGGCATAATGTTTTCTTGGTTTTCTGTGTATGGTGATTGTTCCAAATGAACCTATAAATTTCACCTAACTTGGATGTTTATGGTAAGAGCTTCCAACATGAATGGATAGTTGCATATATCTCAATCCTTGTTATGTGTAAACTATAGTGAGGTTGAAACAATTTCCTTGTCTATTTTCTAAATCAGATTCTCACTAAGGTGTAAATTACATGATAAACCCAAGGATATGAATTTTCAAGGTCATTACGGGTCACATATCTTACATTACACTTGAACAAAAACTAATTCTTAATAGTAAAAGGAGATAATTAACTTGTCGTCCTAGCTTCTATGCCTTGATGCCTAAGTTTATTTCCATCAATGCATCCAATACACATAGTATTCATACTTCATGATACCAGTGGGTATTAGTGATAGTTGTACTATCAAGTGATGTATGTTACAAAAAATTCCCAATGATGATAAAATGCTACAATATATGCAAATCAGTGACAGTCCTAAGAGTCTGCATGTAGATGCATTTAAAGATTGTGTGATTCATTTTAAAAAGCATAAAAATGACTTAAGCTTAAAATAAATTCTTGATTCGTCCAAAATCCAAGTTAATTACATACATAAATATTACTAAAATTAATTTTGTTGCATATCCATGACATACATTCTGCATTCATAAATGAGAAAGAGAAAAGATAAAAATAAATCATTCAAGCCTTGCATTTATTTCACATCCTAAGTGCATCCATACATTTATTTTCATAAAGAAAAATCTCAAAAACATTCATTTGCATATTCACTTAGCATCATTTGAAGCACATTTATATCAGTAATAAATCACATGAGCATATATGATGTCATCACATATCTAATCTAACTCATTAAGAGACCAAGATAAACATTATCACATGTGCATCAAATCTAAACATCTATCAAAGCATGAGAACCCATGAACATATCAAAACTCAAGATCAACTATCTCAGATATATCAGATATGGATCAGATCAAAAACATGGAACTGTCTACAAAAGAGTATCAGAGTATCCAGTGAATCAAATATGCATGTATAAATGTCATCATACAAAAGAATCATCTCAAAATAATCCAGATATACAATATGATCTCAAAAATATGACAATATGCAGTATCAAGTCTGACTACCACCCTCTCCCTGATCTGGAGGAGGAGGAGGTGGAAAAATTGGAGCTGGTGGAGGCATGGCCCCCTCTAACTATTGAGCCATCCGTGAATATAGTGGTGCTCTCTAACCCTCTAGAATCACAACATGATATAATCTTGAGTAATAAGTTGCTCTTTGTCCCTGGTGTGTCACAGTGAGAGCCTGTATGTCCCTCTCCACTCTCAGACTCTCAAGATGTGCATCTCTATTTGCAATTAATGCCTCCAAAGTTGTGATCCTAGCTCTGAGCTACTCATGCTCACACTCTCACTGAGACAATGCATCTCTATCTCTGTGTGAAGATCCTCTACCCGTATCCTATCCAGATGGCCTGTCCTATGGCCTAGCCTGCTGAGCATCTTGCTGACGTTGCCTCTGTCTCTGCTAATCTCTTGTCAAAATTGGATCTGGATCCCACTGGCGAGAAATGAATCTGAAGTGAGTTTACCTCCCACTACCACTGACACTCTCTCCACACCCACCGCACCTCCAATCCTATCATCAGCATCATCTTGATCATATGGACCCTGTCCCCTATTAGGAGGAGGGTGCCTCCCACCATCTCTACCACCATCCCTTCCTATGTCTCTCCCCACAGCTCCTCTCTCTCTCTGAGCTCCCCCTCTATTGTGACAGGCCAATCATCAGTGGGATCATAATCTAGGGGTTCCTCAATCTATGGACTGGCCTCATCAGCCATTATGAACCATGGAAATGGATACTGTAACATATGAGCGTGGTACCCATCTGAACATCCTGCATCTTCTACCTCAGGCTAAAGATCCCAAGGTATTGCAACCATCTCTCGAATAGCTCTCTAAGCAGTCTCATATATTAGCTGTGGACCCCATAGTGGTGTCTCATCTCGAATCTATGCATATATAGATATGTCCTGACACCTGCCCTGCATACGACCATACTATCTCAAAACATGTATCACCAAAAATCTCTCAATGACGTATTTGGTACGTCCAATCAAGTACCTACTCTGAAAAAAATAAATCACTTGGCACCTATCTGATAACAAATCATCAAAATCCAAGTATGGTCACCACACTACTAGATTCATATCATCTAGAAGATAGTGCCAATACTCCACCTTGCCCAGATGGGGCTGTTGTATCCAACCTGAGTACATATATACATATGGTTGCTCTGCTAGACGTTGCCTATCCACTATTAGCTATGTAATGGGGATATGCTCCTAGGCCCAGATTTGTAAAACCAAAATGCCTATAGTCATGCTCCGTGAATAATGGTACACTATCTCATGCAGCTCTCTATATATGTGAGAAAGTATACAACTACCCCATACAAATCTACATCTAGAAACCATCATCTGCTCCAGCATATCTACCCAACCAACCATGAATTTTTTTTTTCCTCAGTCAGGCATAAGGACACCTCTGATCAATCCATCCAAGTATACAGGAAGTTTCTCATAGTGAACACATATATAATCCCATGTCAGATACTGATGAGTAATAGTGCCATCATCGAAGAATTATCATGTTGTGGCAATCACTGAAATAGAGGTTGAATCAAACTATACCTCTCGACCAATAACATGAACTCTGAGTATCTACCACACATCCTCTGGTTTAACAGTCATCTCTCTAGTAGGTAGATGGAAGGTGTTTTTCTCTGAGTGCCACCTCTCGGCTAGAGCAGTCAAAAACCCCTGATTTACCCTGATATCGGGTAAATCTCTCAAAGATAATAAACCAACACCGGTGACTAACTCTATCTCATCACTGGGCAAAGACCTCGATAGAGAAAGGACACGATCATTATATGGTCATTGAAAAGAAACAACCTCAAAAGGAACCTATTAAATAGATAGTAATTACATAAAAGTTCAAAATTAGTGTTCTATCTAAGCAAGCTAAGCAGAAAACCTATCAGCTAAGTATTTTTGATGGTCAGTAGAGGAAAAATAGTCAAAATGGGAAATTAACTAAGTTTAAAACTAGAAGCAACCCTATTTTTATGGGGTGCGATCCCTTTTGCAGAATGTGATCCCTAATTCCCGCAATGCAATGGGGCATCCAAGAAGCAATTCTATTTTTATAGGAAGTGACATGGGATGCCGCATACGACCCTATTTCAACAGGGTGCAAAAAACTTGAAAACCCTAAAAACTACTACAACGCGATACAAAACCTAAAATAGGGTGTGATCCTGAATTTTTAGGATGTGATGTAGGATTTATAGTAAAAATAGGAAATGACATAGAATTTGCAGGATGCGATCCTAAATACTAGAAACGATGCAAAATCAAAATGCTTCTATCTTGAGTAAAAATGCATAAAATTGAAAACTATAAACTTGACAAGCTAGGTTTTTGAGCACTTACCTAAGGTGGGTAGTCAGCTAGACCCTGATGTTGATGACTGAGCTCAAAACAATGCTTCTCCATGGGGACCACCATCTTCTCTATAGAGCTCTCTAAATTATGAAGGTTAAAAGTGAAAATGAGTGAGTAAAAAGTGAATTTGGACCTATATATTTGGCTTTTTGAGCTATTTAGGAGCTCCAAAACTCCTCCCAGACAATTGAAACTCATTTTTTTCTCTTTCTGATCAATCGAGAATGAAATCAAATACACAAACAATGTTCTACACAGTGCAGTAAAATTTTTACGACAGTTACTGAAAATGCAGATATGCTCCATGTGTTCCAAAAATGATTTTCTAGCTTTATGCAATCAATTTTCTGGGTTCCATATCATCAAATTGCACATTATTCATCCAAAATATTGGTCAGACATCATTTTATCAGACTCAAAACTCACATTTTAATGTGATTAACTTGGTAAAATTATGTTTTCTCTAAACACACCTATGTTTGTCCACTTCTTCTAAGTTGATTCTTTCTCGATTCAATCAATCAAATCAAGTGATACATCATTCTATAGAGGGATTTATTCTTTTCCTTTGATTTCATTCCCGAGGGGGCATGATCACACTTAAATCAATCAAATTCTTGCTCAAAACAACATTAAAATGACTGTGTTATAAAAAAACTAAAGGCATGACAGTTCCTTGACTAAGTCAGGACTGTTGGATTGAAAGCTTTAGTTCTCACAAGCTGGATATCTTATGTCTACTTTTCTTAGATTCTTATTAAGCTCCTAGCAGCTTTGTACTGACCTTCATTTAATCAAGTTCAGAGTTGATATTATCAATTTTTGGACGACAACCAAATTCAGAATTGGTATCTTTAAGATCTTTGCTTATTGACCTTTGTTCGATCAAGTTCAAAGTCAATTCTATCAGTTTAGTTAAATCAAGTGTAAGACTAATCTTATCAGACATTTTGTTCGATCAAGAGCAAAATTTTCAAACTCCCTAAAGTCAACATAAAAAAACTTTCTTTGAATCAATGTGTTTCTCGCACATCTATTCAAAGAGGGGAAAATGTAACCACCCTAATTTGGTCTTCTCTATCCATAGACCCTATTTTCCCTAAGTGTGATCATACCCCTAATTATGTCAAGACAATTCTTCAATTTATTGGCATAATTAATTAAATCAAATTTAATCTCCTAAGTGGTTTTAATCACTAAATCAAATTAATTGCCTTAGCCAATTAAATCAAATAAATCAAAACAATTGAATTAAATAAAAAACAATTCAATTCAATTAAAACAATTCTAAACATGGCTAAAGTAATTAATAAAAAGGAATTAAATAAATCCTCAAATTACATTCCCATTTACAAAAGGGAAAGTCAATTCCCTAACCAATGGGAGTGAAATCACTTGGATCACCTCACATGGATCACCAAAGATTCACTCTCCACCTCTCTTTCACTTTCAATCTCAACCTCTCATTCACTTAAATCTTCTATAAATAGAATGAATTTTAAGCTTAATGAACCCCTAATTTTAGAAGTAAACTTATGATGCTTGCATTCTTAGAAATCTTTATGCATTTTAGAGTAAATATTGATTACATTGTTATAATCTTCATAGTGAAAGCTAAAATGAACTATTTCTTGAGCATATAGGCTATTTTCTTTCAAATCTTTCATTCTAGGTTGTATATGTCATTGATTAATGCATAATCTGAGGGCAATTATTTCATTATTCACACTTCTCTTAGATAGGAAGAAATAAGTCAGTTTTAGTGTTTCATTTTATGGCTTATTCTATGTTTTGCACTAATGTAATGACTTATTAAAGTGTTGTGTTGCATCTTGCAGGAACCACAAAATACACACACAAGCAAAGCTTCCAAATTATGAAAGCCTCTGCAGACCACAATAAGATCATGGTTACTAAAATGGAGCAAAATAAGGGAGAGGAAACTAAGGAGATAACAGAGAGAACTGGGCCTAGTAAAAGAACCTGTGCCATTACTAGAAAGAAGGATGTTGATCTAGAGGATTTGAAGGTGTCTACAGGTAACATGGAGCTCCTGGTCATCTAGGATAAAGAGCTAATGAAAACTTGCTTACTGCTACCTTGCTTTGTTTTTGCTGTCTTTTTTTTGTTTTTGTCTATTTTATGTCTCCTATCTTTTTCTATTGTTTTCTTTTGGGGCCTTGGGCCTATGTATCTTTAGGTGCTACTACACATTTAGGTTTGCACTTTAATGCTTATCCTCTGATTTCTTTGTAAAATGTTTTGGGTCCCTTTAAAACCTATTTTTACTTAATCAAACCATAAGGCATGGAATCATTTCTGCTAACTGATATCATAAATATCATATCTTAGTAATAATTGAGAGGGGGGGTGAATCAGTGGCCTCAAAAATATTCTAATTAATTGACCCAAAAAATTAGTACCACAATATTAAGCCTCTAGTTATCTTCAGTCCTATAAGATGAATGCCTTCAAATATACTTATCAAATTACTACTGCTCAGAGTGCTTTGTTAAACCTTATTCTTTATATTTACCGAATAGCAGTCTTTTAATTTACCGAAAAATAGTAAATTACTTAGAGCATACCGATCAATCCAAGTTAGCTATGTGTAATGAAAAACACTAAATTAATGACTCATAAACACATTGACACATGGATTTTTAACGTGGAAACCCTGTTAAGGCGCGGAAACCTTGTTAAGGGAAAAACCACTTGGGACCGGTAACCCAAAATTTTCACTCTTCTGAAGTGAGCTTGCTAAAGAGCCAACCCTCTTAAAGGTTACAAACACACTGTTAAGTGTGGCCTTGTTATAGGATTTAAAAGATTAGTTTTTCACTTGATATCGAGCATTTCTATGCTACCTTCTTTGTACCTTCCTTGTCCAAACTCTTCTGGTTTGTCAAATGGTATCTGGCATCTCATGCTATCTTCGTGATCAAACTTTTGGATACTCCTTGGGATGTATCTCAATATAGAAAGGATCTTTAAATCCTTCTCCATTAAGAGACTTTCCAAATCAATGGATAAACTGAAACAATATGATCTGTTCACATATACAACTTATACTTGCAGATTTTTAGATCTATTGTAAGCTCATTAAACCAATCTGATCAATATACCTTTTCAATACCTTTGCTCCACTCTTCTTCTTCTCGGTGATGCTATGCTCTGTTGCTCGATGTCCATAGAAATCTTTAGCTCTTTCCTCAACTTGATTGATCAGGACTGTATAAAGTTTTTCTTCATCAATTTCTCTCCAGCATCCTCTTTTTCATTCACTCCCCTTAATTCATAATGAATTAAGTTGTCTCTTTATAGACATGATATCACCATTTCTAGGTTCTTGATTTTCTTGATCTTGGAGTGATCCACAATATCAACCAATCTGATTTAAAGAAAAACTCATATTTTGTCTTGCAGAGATCTTCTTTCCAACTGGACAAAACAACTTTAATTCCTTTACTTATCTCTAGTTTTATCTTGTCGATAAAAATAATGATAACTACTAGTTAAGTCTATATTTAGCTCTTCTAGCTAGATATTTTGTCATTTTTGAACTCCAATAAACTTTGGTGTTTTAACTCTTTGATAGCTTCAGTCAACACTCCAGTTCTCCTCGGGCTTCTTTGTCGGGGTTGCATTGTGATTCTAGCCGTCAGGTATGCTTGTGATTCTTCTTGTTGATAATGCTCATGGGTTTTCTTTCTCAGGCATCACAGTGACTTAACTTTCAGTTATCTTTTTCCG
This sequence comes from Thuja plicata, assembly GCA_018584345.1. Taxonomy (NCBI): domain Eukaryota; kingdom Viridiplantae; phylum Streptophyta; class Pinopsida; order Cupressales; family Cupressaceae; genus Thuja; species Thuja plicata. The sequence continues at coordinate 428,647 of MU225838.1, forward strand.
TCGGGTTCCACTAGTCATCGGTGTTTGACGTCACATAGTGAATGCTTGTCTTTTATGCATTACTTAATGCATAATCTTTATCTCTCTGATTCTCTAAAGTCTTTGACACTTTGATTATAACCAATTAGATTATATCAAGTTGACATCAATGACAATACAATCCATTAACAAATTTAATGTCTTGAATTATCTTTCTGTATTTCGGTGATCGACTTAACATCTTCAAACATTCAATCAGTTATATGTCATCAATCTCTCCCTTTGGCATTGATGGCAACACACTACATTATCATACTATACTATTACTAATATAATATCAAATATAATGATTTCATCAATCTTTCCTCTTGTAACTATTACAAATGTCTGGCTTTCGGTAAGCTCAAATAGCTTAGATTTGTTTCTTGCAGAGTGATCTTCTTCAATCTTCAATCCCTTCATTGGATAGATGTAGCATCTTCTATCTTTTTTCTAATATGTACTCTACCTTGACTGTTCCTCTTCTTGATAATTTCTTTTTCCTTTGACATCAATCTCTCCCTTTGTTACTTCTCTCCCTTAGATGGATATTTCATATGTAATCAATTTCTCTCCCTTTGAATATTGATTAACTCTTCCTTTTTATTATTAGGAACTTCTCTTCATGGATAATGATATAATATTTTTTGATTAATGAGATAATCTCTCCTTTATGATAATGAATCTCTCTCCCTTATGATAATAAGATAATCTCCCCCTTATGATAATGAATCTTTCTCCCTTATGATAATGAGATATTCTCTCCCTTTGAAAAAAATGCCAAACAAGTTTCTTCTATATCATCGTCTATCCCTTTATAAAATATATTCCCTGAATTTCCCTATCCATCAGCAATACAATGTCTCTTGTGTTCGGTGCAGATTTGTACCTTGTTGTGTATAGATGTATTTTTTGTTTTTCATATTGGTGTTTGCATCAACATGAATGATCCTCTGATTGTGTGTAGGCTGATGCAGCCTCCTAGTCAGCTTACTGACCGATAGACAAGGGTTGGACCCCTAGTCTCTATCTCGGGTACTCAAATGTATCTTTTGGTAATGGCTTGGTGAATATATTAGCTAATTGTTCCTTTGATTGAACATATTCCAGTATCACCTCCTTTGATTGCACTTTTTCTCTTAGATAGTGATACTTGATAGAAATATGCTTAGTCTTAGCATGTGTGTCTGGATTATTAGAAATGTTAATTGTACTGGTATTATCACAATAGATAATTACTAGTTCAAGAATCTTCATTTTCATACCTTCCAGCAACTATTGGATCCACGCAATATTGGAGAAATTTGTAGCAGCAACCACATACTCTACTCCTGCATTAGACTGAGAGATGCATCCTTTCTTCTTGTTGATTCATGTGACAAGTCTGTCACCCATGAAAAAATTTCCTCCAATTGTGCTCTTTCAGTCATCAATGTTTGCAGCCCAATTAGCATCTATATAGACTTGTATCCCAAATTTTCCTTCTCTTTTATACCATAAGCCATATTCTTTGGTATTCTTTAGATACCTCAAAATTCACATGACACGATATTTTGTGCCACAACCATATGTCTTCATTTCTATCCATTAGAAAAGTGGTGCTAATGTCATCAAGATAGAAAAGGTTACCTTTTGTCTACTCACTAGTTCCGATCAACCTTCCTGATTCATTGAAGATATTTGCCTTCTTATTTTCAAATTGCACATGGTGACATGTATTATTAAGCTGTGAAACACTTAACAGATTATAATTTAGTCCTTTTACCCAGTAATCATTTTCACATTTGATCAGGTTATTCAAAATTATAGTTCCTCTACCTTCAACTAGACAAGGTGTATCATGTCCCATTCTTACTGAACCGCCATTATAGTATTCAAAAGTCTCAAACTTTTGTTTATCACTGGTCATATGGTGAGTGCAACCACTATCTATAATCTAGACATCATTCTTACTAACCTTAGATATGAGTGCAGTTTCTCCATACCTTTCTTCTTCTTTGTTTGAATCATCCTTCATGGATACAAATACTATCTCAATTTCTTCTTGTGATTCGGTGTCAATATCATCAGCTCTGTTCTCAGCTAGGTAACAAGCTTTCTTCCCTTTTTCCTTGTAGTCTCAGGTATCTCTTTTGTCAGATTATTTGTTGTTTCGGTAATCTCTGTTATCACCTCTATCAAACTTCTTCTCATATGATTTGTCATTACTTCTGTCATCTTTTCTTATGTTTGGACATCTTGCAGCAAAGTGTCCAACCTCTTTACAATTGAAATATACAAGTGGTAATTTACCTTTGTATCTACCTTTGCCTCTCTGCAATATTCTTGCCATTAGTGTTTCAATCTCATCAAGTCCTTGATCCTCATTATCACTTTCACTATCATTTCTAATAGCATGTCTATGACTTGATTTACTTATCTTTAAAGAAGATTTGAATGCAAATTCTCTATATGGTAAGACACTATTATCAAAGTTATTCATCTCAAATGAAATTAGTCTACCAATTAGACTATCTAGAGTAACTATATTGTTTTCAACTACTGTCATTTCTTGAATAATAGAAACTCTAATAACATATACATGTAGTAAGGATCTTAAGATATTACTTACCGCTATCTCCTCTTCAAGTACACCTCCAACTCCTCCAATAGCATTGACTATCTCTTTGATTTTGTAGCTATACTAAGTGATATTTTCTCCTTCTTTTATCCTTAGGTCATCAAACCTCCCTCTTAGAATTTCTACCTTGGCTCTTAGTACATTAGCATCTCCTCCATGTACCAGCTTCAACTTATCCCATATTTTCTTTGCAAAGGTGCAGGTTTTGACATCTTCAAACTCAACATCGGAGAGTGATGAGGCAATTTCTATCATCTTGCAATTATGCTCATGTTTTTCTCTTAATTACTCAAGAGTGTGAGGTCTTGTAGGAAACACATATTTAGTATCAAGGTGTTGAGTAACATCATTACCAATACCTAATAGGTGGAGTCATATTATTCTTTGACATGATGCAAAGTTGTCTTTATTCAACTTGGGCACATCTCGTCTGTTCATCTTGTGATATTTTGCTTGAGCTGTTAAACTCCATTTCTAAGCACACAAGCTATGATACCAATTGTTAGTAATAAATGAGATGGGGGGTGAATTAGTGGCCTCAAAAATATTCCAATTAATCAACCCAAAAAGTTAGTACCACAATATTAAGCCTCTAGTTATCTTCAATCCTATAAGATGAATGCCTTCAAATACACTTATCAAATTACTACTGCTTGAAGTTGATGAGACCATTTACTGTCTCTATTATATGAATCTTTATACTCTATTTTTAAGTATTACCAAAAAATTTGTGGACTTATAATCAATTGAAATTATGTCAAAAAATAGTTAAAACCATTAAACCCATGGGTAGATAATTATGTCATGTTTGCCGATATTATATATATTGCAGTATTTCATATAGAAATCAGAATGTGTGTTCTAATATTTGGATCAATTTGATTAAGTTTACTTGTATGAATATCTTTGCATGATAACTAACCTGCCAGGAAGTAGGAGCTGCTTGAGAGTGGTCGATAACATTTAAAGAGGATGTTGAAGACCAGCTGCGACGGGTAACCATCATGGCACTAGAAGACACAGCTACTACAAATGAGGAGCCACTATTCTATAAATGAAGGAATGTAGTGCTTCTATATTCCCTCTATGCTCCCATCATGTTGACTTCCTCGCCCAGACTTCATTGCATATGTCGTGGGCTGTTACATTTCCTTTTTCCTCTTTGGCATGCTTTCAGTCAGATCTTTCCTTTTCTATTTTAGAATAAAGTGTTGATCCTCTATTTATAGGGATTGGACTGTTAGTTTGTAAGTTTGGAAGTTTTGGAATACATTATTCTGTTGCATCTTGCATAGCAAGTTCATTTCCAGTTTTATGTATCATTCTTATGTAATCAGTTCTTGAAATATAATGAAGTGACTTTTGGTTTATCTTCTATGTTAATAGATTAGCAGAAACTGACCAAGGGGGCCCACTTGGGAGGTGGATTAGAGTAGAGTAGAGTATATTTACTTACAGCATTCCCAGCATTCTAGATAGAATATTACAATTTCTTCCCGCAGCATTATACTTTGTGAATCTTCCTACAACACCTGCAAGGATAGTTATAGTGAATGCTCTAGGTTGAAAGAATAGGCTTAAGTAGAGTTTGCAATTTTTAGCATTCATTTCAGTAAGGAGTAAGTGTGTTTCCTTTCCTATAGCTCTAGAGTAGATTCCTTTCATATATTTTACATTCCTGCAACATAGGTAGAATGACTCTTTAAGGGACTTAGTGCACATACAGTGTCGTACCATTTCAAGTATACATCCCTGGGTTGACAAACTAAATGCACCTCATGGTGGGAGAAGTAATCCTTAGGTTGAATGAAATATTCCTAAGAGAGGATTTGGGCATAATTACTGAGCACTTATTGTGAGGCAGTTCATTTTTGGCACCGTTTCCAGGGATGGTGTCAAGCTATGAAACTTTCTGAGTCATTTTTCATTTCTAGCTAGTTTTTAAATAGTGGTTTGTAGTCCTAAATTTGCTTCACCAGTGTAAATAAATCATTTTCATGCATCGAAGGGGAAGAAGAAGAGATGAATATGGAATATTTCTTCCAGGAGATTCTCCAAATTTTTATGAAGAAGTTGAAGAAGCTGAGTTACCTTTTGTTGACGTAAGTCCTGAGTTTCCTATAGCATCTTCCTCTCGAGCAAAGCCTTTTGACATAAGTGGTCTTCGGCCTTTCGCTGAAATATTGGCCATATTTCTCGATAATTCTAACCCAAATGCACATGTTGTTAACAATCCTTTAGCTAATATTCCATTCCAACAGCAACTCCAACTCCCAACACCTCCAGTAATGGCACAACCTACTTTCTCATTTCCTCTACCGAGCCTTATAAACAATGCTAATCTCAAAAATATACCCACTATCGTACTGCCAAAATTTTATGGCCTGATAACCGAAGATCCTGACACCTTTTTTTTTGAGTTTGACATCCTCTACCATAGCTTTGACTATAACACCAATGCCCACAAACTTAAATTTTTTCCAACAATACTGAAAGAGTCAACCTTATGATGGTTCATGGGCTTAGGAGAAAATGTAGTAGGCACCTGGGATGAAGTACAGACTTTGTTTCTGCAGAAATACAAAGAGTATTACAAGGGGAGTGACCCAAGAGGAGATGATAGTTTTAGAATGTTGCAAAAGGAGGATGAAACCTTGGAGGACTATGTTTCACATTTGTTATACACAAAGCAGAAGAATCCCCAACATGTTCTGGCAGAGGATTCACAGAAACTAGTCTTCTTAAGAGGAGTAAACGACAACTGTCTAGAAGCACTAGACCTCATGGATGGTGGGGACATATCCTAATCTTCCTGGGATGACCTCAAGAAAAACTATCTCAATTATTCCAGATCAACTATGAAGAAAGGCAGAGCATATCGGTCCACAAGCACTAAAGGGATTACTTCGAGCATTTCCAAGTTGGAGATATCTAACTTGCTTGCAGATTTTAAGAAAGAAATAATTAATGATTTTTCTACACATATCAACACCATGAAAATGTTGCTACACATCTCAACACCATGACTTCCAAGAAGAAACATGCAGATGTTGAATCACAGTTAGTTGACTATTGTCCTCATTTCCATAAACAAAAGAAATATTGTGGATGCAAGCTGGTGGCGAACTTGGAAAATCAACATTTGCCTAAAGAGTACATGAAGATAGAAGGAGACGATGGGAAAGTGTTCTTCATTTCTCAATGCCAAACATGGGCTTTAAGACAAGGTATGCCTTAGGACCCATTACAATTTTCAAATCCTTACAATAATCAATAGAAAAACTAAAGTTATCAGAATCCTTCTCAGTACTCTCAGCCAACCTGGAATAACTAGTGGCCTAACCAGCAAAATAACCAGTGGCCTAACCAGTAAAATAACCAGTGGTCTCAGCCTTAGAATCAATGGCAACCACCATAAGGAAATTGGTAGCAAAATAACCAATGGAGGGGGCCTCCACAGTGGCCTAACCAAAATCTTGCTTTTCCACAGTTACCACCTCCAGTCCCTCCTCCTGCAATAATGCCACCTCCTGCAACCACTAGTCCTAATCCAAAGCCAACCCAATTACCTACTCAGTCATAGCCTAATCCAAATAGAAAGCAACATCACTAGCCAATTTATACCACTGATACATTGTAGTACCCTGCCTACACACTAGAGATATATGATATCCATTTGAGGTCTGGTACCACTCTGCCTACACCCAAACATCCTATTATCATAGATGTTGCAGACACTCTTGCAACATCAGCACCTCTTCCAGAGGCTACACTACAAAATACTACCCAATCAACTCAAAAATTAGCAAAACTGATGTTAAAACATGAGTTGATCCTCCTTTTCCAAATGGGCTCACCATAGAATAACCTATATCCCAAGAAGAAATGTCGTTTGATATTCTTGAGCAGTTGAAAAATATGCACATCCAAATCCATCTGTTCCAAGCTATCAAAGACATTCCTATCTATAGAAAATATATTAAGGAAGCATGCCTTAAAAATCTTGGAAGGAAAAGGAAGGACCCTCAAATAGTTCATGTCATAGGGAAAATTGCGGATATCATGTTGGGCAAGGTAGTTATACCTAAGTATTCAGACCCTGGAAGTCTGGTAGTTGATTTTCTAATTAATGGGCAATCTATGAAAAATACTTTAGTTGATTTGGGAGCAGTCATAAATGTAATGATCAAAGATAAAATACATAGATTAAGTATAGAGGGCTTGAGAACAACTCCAACAGTGTTACAACTTGTTGATAGTTCAACAGTCACTCCAGATGGTCTTATAGAGGATGTAGTAGTCACCTTGGACTCATGGGAATACCTTGCTGATTTTCTCATCTTATCACCTAAAGTAAACTTTACTAGCTATCTAGTCATCCTACGGAGACCTTGGTAAGCCACCACTGATGCAAAAATTAGTTGTAGATCAAGAAGTATGAAAATTTCAAATGGTCAGGAAATAAAGAAGCTATCACTATATCCTACTGCCCAACCCCAGCCAAACTTGGGAGATCCTATCTGGCTAGAACTAGGGGATGAGGAAGAAGAGCTCAACTCTATTGCCCAGCTCATGATGATGCATAGACAATCTTTTCTAAAAATGCAAGAGGAAGATGATGTAATATAGAGTATTCTTACCAATGAGTGTATAGTAGCAAAGGATGTTTCCAAAAGTTCTATTTTATAGCTATGTACCTATGAGAACTGTGTCTTTCTAGAAAGCCCTAATATAATTAGCCAATTACTACCATGTGAAGTAGCTACAATCCCAATACATAAAATGTCAATGGTAGAGCTAACAACTACAGTGGAAATTTCCCCTGGTCACAATCTCCATGTGAACAACAAGTTGCCATCACCACAATTGGCATTGTTAACCAAACTCCTACGTAACCATGAGAAATCCTTTTCTTGGGATTACGGAGATATGCTAGGTCTGAACCCCAAAATCTTCACCCATAGGATCTACATTAATGATGGCAGCTTACCACTTCATCAGCCTCAAAGAAGGATAAACCCATCCTTACAAGAAATAGTCAAAACTAAATTCAAAAGTTACTAGATGTTGGTTTCATCTATCCAATCTCTGATAGCAAGTGGGTATCACCTTTGGTCATTGTACCTAAGAAGGGAGGGAAATGGTGAATATGTGTGGATTACAAAGAGTTGAATAACGCCGCCAAGAAGGATCATTTTCCTTTACCATTTATTGATCAAGTCCTGGACACTCTGGCTGGTAAGAAATACTTCTCCTTTCTGGATGGATATAGTGGTTACAATCAGATCAACATTGCTCTAGAAGATCAAGAGAAGACCACATTCACATGCCTCTGGGGGACATATGCTTATTTTGTTTTACCATTTGGCTTATGCAATGCACCACCTACTTTCTAGAGAGTTGTAATCAACATCTTTATTGATATATCACATGATTGTATGGAGATATATATGGACAACTTTACTACATTTGGTGTCACCTTTGAGGAAGCCCTGAAGAATTTGGAAAGAGTACTAATTAGATGTCAGGAACACAACTTGTCTCTCAATAGTGAGAAAAGCTTCATGATGATGTAGGAAGGCATAGTGCTAGGACATTTTATCTTCGAAGCTGGAATCCAGGTAGATCCTTCGAAAATAGAGGTAATTCTCACACTACCTATCCCTACAAAGAAAAAGGATGTTAGGTCTTTCCTAGGAAATGTTGGCTACTATAGGAGGTTTATACAAAATTTTAGTCAAATAGCTAGTCCTCTGTATACTTTTCTTACCAAAGAGGCTGAATTTTCTTGGACAAAGGAATGTGATTTATCTTTCCTGTAGCTTAAGTCACTATTGACAACTACACCCATACTTAGGGTCCCTGACTGGTCTTTGGCATTTCACATTCATACAGATGCTTCAGACTACGCAATAGGTGTTTTCCTAGGACAAAATTCTAGTAACCTAGAGAATGCAATTTACTACATTAGCAAGAGCCTCCATGGACCAGAGTTAAATTATACAATGGCCATTATATAACTGGTTATCCCATTTTTGTTCATACTGACCATGCAAAAATTAAATATCTCATGAACAAACCTACCATCACATGCAGGCTAGCAAGATGGCTCCTTCTTTTTTAGGAATTTGACATTACAATCATTGACAAGCCTGGGAAGGCAAATGTGGTAACTGATTATCTATCCAGAATCCACCATGCTGAAGAAGATACTACTCTGATAGATGATGCATTTCCAGATGAGAATTTATTTCATATTTCTATCCAAAGTCCATAGTATGATGATATAACTAATTACCTTGTAGCTAACAAAATTCCAACACATTTCTCTTATAAGGATAGAAAACTGCTTGTAGAGAAAAGCTTCCATTTCTCTTGGATTGATAACATACTATTTTACACTGGACCTGACCAAGTAATGCGAAGACATGTGTGAAAAGATGAGACATATGACATTCTCCATGCATGTCATAATGAGCCATGTGGGGTACACTTTGCAGCAAAAAGGATAGCCCAAAATATTTTAACAAGTGGATATTACTGGCCTACACTTCACAAGGATGTAGCCAGCTACACAAGGAAATGTGATAAATGTCAGAGAATGGGCCTACCAAGAAGATCAAATGAAATGCCCCTCAATCCATAGGTGGTGGTAACTCCATTTGAAAAATGGGGCATGGAATTCATTGGCCCAATAGACCCTCCATCCAATGGGAAGTCTTACATCCTGGTGTGCACTAATTATCTGACTAGGTGGGTTGAAGTAAAAGCCATGAAGCATGCCCAAGATCATAAGGTTGCAGAATTTTTGTATGATGAAATTTTCTCCAGATATGGAGTGCCAAGAGAACTTGTTACTGATCAAGGTGCTCAATTCACTTCCAATCTGATAACAAAGCTCATGAAGGAATATAATATCAGACATCAAAATTCAAGCCCTTATCATCCTCAGGCCAATGGACAGGCTAAAGTTACAAATCGGGAAATTGAAGCCATCTTAATAAAAATAGTTCATTTGCATCATTGAGATTGGAGTAGCAAACTATCAGAAGTCATCTGGGTGTATAGAACAACTTGGAAAACCACCACAAGGTTCACTCTATTTGAGTTATTAAATGGAAAGGCAACAATGCTACCCATTGAATTTGAACACAAAAATTTGCGGACAACACTAGAGTTAAATGTTGATCTTCCTGTAGCACAGAAAGAGCGATTATTGCATCTCAATTCCTTAAATGAAATGTGCAAATCTTCCCTAGAGTGCACTAGAATAATCTAGAAGCAAAGGGAAAAGTGGCACGATTCACATATTAAGAGAAAAAAATTTAAAGTTGGCGATTGGGCTTTACTGTATGATTCCAGATTCAAAGAAATATCAAGGAAGTTGCAGACAAGATGGCTGGGGCCATATGAAATAAACCATGTCTTCACCAATAGAGTTTTCCATTTTACCACAATTGACCTAGTACACTTCAAGCTATTATTCAATGGACATCGACTAAAGTTGTATCACTAGCCTCAAACAAAAGAATACTTCCTGCAATAATTCTGACAACAAATTTCAAAAGAGCAACCGGTAACACTTCCTGCAGCAAAGGGTGCAAACCTTCTTCCTACAGCTCTTGAATAGAATTTCATTGAGCATGTACATAATAAAAAATTTGTGTTTACATGAATTTCATTTCCCCATTCACTTTCTAATTCTTCTTTCCAACTCATATCATTTCTTTATCTTCCACCCACCCACCTTCCACGTCAACACCATTTTCCTTTCTTTGCTTCAAATAAGAGCCAAGTACACTGATGCAAGCCACCGCCACTATCGTTCCACTCTCGCCACCTTTTTTTTTCACATGCATTAATTGAATGACAGGTATAAACTTTTCAAAAAAAAATTCCATTTTTAGCGCATAGATTTTGATGATTATATATAGTACTATAATAAATTTATCATTACGGCATTAAGCTAGTTTCATTCCTCATGCCAAGTATGCCAATTGGGGAACACTTTTCAATGTTTTGTAGGGGGGAGTGAATTGTATTAATTCCTAAAATGTCATTTCTATTTACTCCTAAAATATTTAACGTCACCTCAAATCTGTACTTTGCCTTTGTCTCATTAAAATCCCGTTGCTATATCACACAACTGTCGTACCTTTATTCCCAAATTATCTCTGATTGTCAGACTTGATGTGACTTATAACTAAATTATGTGGCAACCCACAGTAAGAGCTATAATTTCTCTTTTTAAAACACATCACCATTGTTCATGTTAAGAATAACAGAGGAATTCAGAAGAAAGCCCATAGTTTTAAAACGAGTAGTCTGAAACTCAAGAAGGAATAAGGCATTTATCAACTACAGAGCAGACAAATTGAAAAATTGGCAAGCACAGATGAGAGAGAATTTATAGAGACATGAGCTGATAGTACATTGTGTTTTACTTTCAGATGATGAAGCAGTAAGAAGGTTTAATGCACGTGGTTGGTTAGGATATTTCTTGAAGTTAACAGAGTTTGATGAAGACGCAGCAACTGAATTTGCAAACACATTTGAGGAAGGGAAAGCAACTATATGGGGATTGACAGTGGTCGCCACTAAAGATCAGATAGAATAATTTATTGGGTTACCAATGGTTGGGGAGCATTACCCCAATGTGCACGATGCTAGATCAGCTAGGGCCCAGTTTACCCTACCAAGTGACCCTCCTTTGCAGATTACCAAGCAAGGGTGCAAGAGAATGTCTATCCCTCCACCATATAATGAATTGGCCACGCATATTATCAGGTATTTTACATGTGAACGGAGATTTTCCAATTTTCACACACATCACTTTAAATTACTTAGTTATGTAAGGTATAATCTTCCAATGAATGTCCCCAATTTCTTGTACAATATGCTATGCATCAGCGCTGAGGAGACCCAGAAAGGAAATGTCAAATCTGTCACCCACCATGCCCTAATTAAATTGCTAATAGAAAGATATCTTAGGGATGAATCTCCCTTGGCATGGTCAGATTTTTCTAGCATAAAACCCTACAACCTTAGGTTAACCCTAATGTGCAATCTGGCCATGATGATGCAATACCAATTGATCCAGCTGTTGAGAAAGATACCCAAGGAGCAAAAACTGTAAATCTGCAAGAAAGTATGCCTTTACCTGATAATGAGAGAAATGTACCTACCTCTACCCAAATGAACAGAAAATGGAAATTAGAGGGAGAAACTTCCATTCCTACAACCAAGACACAAACCCCTACAACCTCAAAGGGGAAGAAAAGGAAGTCAGTTCCTGCAGTAGTTACTCCTACAATAGAGAAACCGAAGAAGGTTATTAAGAAAAAAGCTGTGGAGATTGAAGAAATCCCTGTGTGAAGAAGCCCTAGAATGAGAGGATAGCTTCCTAGAGTATCCTTAGAAATCCAACTTGTTTCCCCCAAGCAATCTGATGAAGAGCCTCATGTACAAATTTTTCTAGACAATTCCCCAAATCAGTCTGCAATTCCAGACATTCTTCAAAATCCACAAGATACATGTGAAGCTAAACCTGATGTCTACGAAAATAGCACCCAATGTCATGCCCAAAATTTGGGCAAAAACACACGAACAATTTTTTTTTAAAACACACTAAAACAGGATACCAATAAGAACACAAGGGTAACATGTGCACGAAAAATGGCGCAAAGGGATAAGCGAAACTAAAAAGGTCACAAGGAGAGGATTAGCTTTTAAAGCTATCCTAAAGGATGCCTAAAGCTCCAAAAAGGATCTGCACACAAACCAAGGCAGTTGACCAAAAGTCAACTAGAGTTGAGCAATAGCCAACTGTACTCAGAAATAAGTGAATGGTTCAAGCTAGGGTTCGATAGACCCTAAGGAAGGCTCACACACGCAAATCGAGATAGTTTGACTAAAAGTCAACTAGGGTTGACCAAAATTCAACCATCCCTTGAAATATGCGAAGGAGGGTCACTAGGGCCTACTAAGCACTGTGAAAGTCATAGGTGCGCAAAATGAGATAGTTGACCAAAAAGTCAACCCATGTTGACCAAAAAGTCAACTGTCTCTGATGAGCATGAAACTGGAACCATAGGGTCTAGAGAGTACAAGGGTCACCTGGTACAATAATTAAATCAAACGGCCAAGGTTTGACCATGGTGGACCAAAACTCAACCATACATGATGACAGACAAAGGTAACTGTAATAACCCCAAAAATAAAGTTAGTTGGGTCGAAAGGGATAGGCTGCACCCGCTTATCGTTAAATGATGTCTGCCAGATAAAAACATTTAATAAACTAAAAAAATACTAAAACATTGTAATTAAAGTTTATTAATAAATTCATTTGTTTAAGATTAATTAAAATCCATTATAATAATAGCATAATTTAAAACATGCTAATCTGATCATATCTAATTAGAATCTATTTAAATACGAAGAGTAAATCTAAATAAATTTTAACTTTTAACTAATATAAAAAAAAAACTATAATTTAATTACAAAATAATAAAATAAATTTAATTTAAACCATAATTTAATATCTATACCCATTCAATTTAAAAACAACCATATTTAAACTCTTTATATAAAAAGAATATATCTAAAAATAAAATCTAGTTTAACCAAATCAAATATGATCTAAAAAACATTGATATCCTATCTACACAATAATCATGCTAAATATAAAAAGGAAATAAATTAATCTAAAAAAAAAAGAATCAAATAAACAAAAATAAACATCCATCTCAAGCCCTAAAAATCCTTAACCGACGAAGGATTGGCAGCGGCGGCGTTTGAAACTAAGTCGCAGAGCGACCTTACGCGGAAGAAGACGGGCGGGGCAGTGGTGGCCATAGGGGGCGGCACCACCGCCCGCCGACCATGCACGCTCGGAGAGGGGAGGGGAAGGTCTGGGGGCGCTGGCTAGGGTGGCCGATGCTGGCCGGCGGAGCCACACCCACTGTGGGTGGCCCGTGAGACGCATGGCCCCCCCCAAAGCGTCGGCCATGGGGTTTGGTGGAGGAGGCTTGGCCCTCCCCAAAATACAATAAAAAAAAATATGTTTATTTTATTTTTTTTAAAAATGCGACGCCCGCCAAATCGACACAGACCCATTTTGATATTAAAAAAAATGTTTTCTAAGATATAACTAAGATGGGGAATGTATATATATGTATATTTATATATACATGCCCTTTCATGTATATATAGATATCTATATATAAATATATTCAAAAAAGTTATAAATTAACGAAATAAGATGACTAGTGTTTTTGGACTGTATAAGTCAAAACAACGGCTATATAGGGAGGTTTTATTTTTATTATTAGTAGATCAAATCGATCTATATTTTAATCTCCACGTTATAGTGGAAGGAAATTTTAATTTAAGCACTTCCATATTTTTTTTTTAAAAAAAAAAATCTAAATTTACTAAGTAAAAAAAAAAGAATCCAATTCATAAGATCATAATAAATAAATACATTTATCACAGGACTTTCATAAGAAGAAAGATTCTGCCATTTAGTTAGCATAGTAATGCCTTAATTTTAAAGAGGAATAATCTAATTTTAAGTAAGACAACACTTAAATTGGGCATTAAGATTTTAAACTTTCCAACAAGCATGAATCATAGAGATTATTAGGTAAAAGAGATGTGATAATTGAAATATATTTCTTCCTCTATAAGTAATTTAAAAACAAAATACATGGAATCCTTTATAATAACCACTCTTCTTAATTCTGTGGCATTGCTGGTACGGAAAAGACTGCTCCGGATATTCCTCCTTGTCATCATATCCAGTCGTCTGAAGGCAAGAAGCATACCCCTCTGGATTTAGAAATTTAAGATGCCCAGAATAGTCAGCGGGATCCTAGTATTGAGTTGCCCCACTCTACCCAGACCCCAGTGGTGAAGGATACGGTGGACCCTGAAATTACTAATGTTAAGGGAAACCCAGAGGATAGTTGTATCATCCCTAATTCTGGGGGAAAATTTAATTCTGGTCTGAAAAATGATAACACAGATGGTAATGAGGATAAAGGGACAGAGACTGATAAGAACAAAGATGTAGATATTAATACCATTGACAGCAATGCTGAAAATTCAGGGGATAATAGTTTTAAAGTCCTTGAAGAGGAAAACTTTGAGTCCCATGAGTCTCCGAGCCATGAGAAGGAGAATTTGAAAGATGAAAGTGATAGAATCTTCCAGGGGAGTAAATCCCAGCCTCTCCAAAGAGATATTCACAGGATGGATACTGAGGTCAGAAGGACCATTGTTATGTCTCACTTGGAAATTGCCAAAAATAAGTCAATATATTGCTACAATTTGGATAAGTGGGTGCAATCTGGTTGAACTAAAAAATAGATGCATTAAGCTGGAAAACAAGAGCTCCTTGATTGAAGAAACCATGACTACTATCAGAAATGATCTTTCCCATAATTCCAATGTTCGTGTTAAAGATCATAGTTCTGAAATTGATGAAAAAATCAGAAATGCAGTAGAGCTAGCTATGATTCCCATTCAGAAGAAAATAAATGGGAACAAAGAAATGTTGAAACACTTTCTCACGCTGGTAAATACTGGTATGAAGGCTACTCTCGAGAACCTGATTTCTCTGAGCAATTGGCTGGAAAGTAATAAAGACAATGCTGATTATCCTGTTACTTCTCAGCAAATGGGACCTGGAACACGTACTAGATCCAAGAAGCAGAAGATCGAGGATCCGGATCTCCAGAAGCTGAGAGAGAATGTGATGACTATGAAGACTCAGCTGGTGGATCCTGAAAGCTTTCTGAAGTCTTTGCTCTGACTTTGGTGCTAGCGGTCTTTCTTTCTGTTTTCTTTCCAGCGTTTCTTTTGTTTTTTGTCTTGTATGTAACTATTGTCAAATCTGGGTTTTGACCCACTGTAGACCGCTCCCCTCCTTGGGACAGTCTATTGTTCTTTGGGATTTTTTGTCTTTCCTTTCTATGCTTTGTTAAAGGGTTTCGGGGTTCCCTTCAAAACCTGCTTTTACCGTAATCAAAAACCACTCTTCTTAATTCAAAAACAATAATGAAGACTTAAACAGCATAGGTTACAAGATTCATAGAATTCCATCTTCCCATGATCAAAGGAAGTTCCTTCCAATGCACCAGATTTTCAAATGATCAGTTACAATTGTTCACAATGTTCTCTTAAGGGAAAAATCTTGAAGCTCCTCCATCTGGTCGAACCTGATAAAAAAGAGCTAACCACGGGTGCTCACCACCCAACCTAGGCTTTTACAAGGCCACCCCCGAGCTTGGGGATCAAATCTGGAACGGGTTACAAATAGAAGACACACAAGAAGAAGAAAAAGATATAGAAACTCAAGCACAAGAAGGCTTCCCAACATCAGGATAAACAAGAGGAAGTATCTCCAAGAGACATTCCAGAAATAGGGGTAGTGGTAGACCTCACTGAAGGAGAAATCCAAGATCACAAATAATACACAAGCCACACATGGACTTGATAAGGACCATCTTTACAAGATGTTGTCCTGAATAACCTCCTTATACCTCCTAAATGCCCTCAGGCCCATCTTGGCTTCATGGGTATCATGTTACCCCAAGTTTATCCCTCCTCACATGGGAGACTCTACACTTAACATGAATCATTTCCAACTACCTCTCCAAGGCTACTCTGCCCTCCCAAGGGTGAGTGTACCTTGAAGACCCATTCAAAATAAAGCACAAAATAAAGACATTGAAAAAAAACATTAAAATTTTCAACATAAAAATAAAAGCTTCAAGAAAACCATAAGACTCCATTAATGGAGTCCTTGAGGTCAAGAACACATAAAAACACAAGAAATTAACTTAAAATAATTCCAACCTTGATCCAAGCTATGGTGTAAAGAGGAAAGATGTTGAGCTATCCTTCCTAAGCTCCTCCTCCAAAAGCTCCTTCAAACTGAATTCTATCTCTAAGGGTAGAGAGTGGGTGAACACTCAACTCATCCTAAAATCTCCCCTAAATAGGAAAACCTCCAACATGAGCAAGGCTTAACCCAAGGGTGAAGTAACTCTAACCAACCCCAAACTAAACCA
>MU225838.1:445709-472146 GCA_018584345.1 Thuja plicata
TTTACTAGCCATGTCCATAATTAAATTACAACACTTGCCAAATTTGGCACATTAAATTAAAACATTAGACATGACTTAAAAACATGAACATTTACTAAATTAATAACATACATGCAAACCACGTTCATGAAATAAACACATAACAATGAGGTCCATGTCTCTTTATATAGACAAGACCTTGGAAAGAACAGGTATTTACATAGGTTCCAGTACTGGGTCCCCGATTTAGATCCATGGTCAAACTCTTCCTGCACACTCAATGCACACATCAGTAGATCCAAAACAACATGATATGAAACATAACATAACGTCAATAATATATGTAAGTATATAAACCACATTGCATTTAGAACTGAAATATCCTAGCATTGGTTTCCTAA
This sequence comes from Thuja plicata, assembly GCA_018584345.1. NCBI lineage: Eukaryota > Viridiplantae > Streptophyta > Pinopsida > Cupressales > Cupressaceae > Thuja > Thuja plicata. The sequence continues at coordinate 446,090 of MU225838.1, forward strand.
ACCATTTTTATCATATTACATTCATACATTTAGATCCATATAAGACATCAACATAAGCTGAAACTAAATTAGAACATAAACATCTCAAAAGTACCCTGATTACAAAATCAGGTGCTGAATATATAACATAGGATTCCACCGATCCTCAAATGTATAAAAAGTCTCTCTGATAGTCAAAGTATGTCAAAGCATAAACTACTGAAAGCATGAAAACAAAATCATAAAAATATAACAGTCTAATATAGGTCTCACACCCAAGAAATCCATCAGGATATCTCAGACAACAACAAGGAGAATGTCTCAGTAACCCATTAGTCAGCCCACTTAGAGACTGCCCTAGTTCCCTATAAAAGAACTTGGTTAACAAGTTTCTTAGAGCAGTCATGGAAGGATCAGAGGAGGCAAAGTAACCAGGAAGAATATTTTGGCCCAATCACCTTGCAGACGCTTCTCTTTGGATTACATAATAATTATGTTTTGACAACAACTTTATGGAGAGAAGAGAAAAATAAAATGAATAAAGTAATAACATAGCAAGGGGAAGAGATTGCAGAGTTAAAAGAGAAATTGGCAAGACAAAAACAAAATATGGATCATGCCCTTAAGTTGGCTGATCAAATAATTACCTATAGGCCATCCCCTAGGGTTTATGCCATCTGTTTGAATGAACAGTTCCTCTTGTTCCAACTAATGATGACCATTAAAGATATAGATTTTGAGTTTAAATCAACCCAAGAATTTTATGGCCTATACCAGACCCTTCCCTCGTGACAACAGAATTTACTTTGTGAACTGTATATATACATAACTTCATTACTCCAGCAGAGATTGAGTGGAACCCTCTACTTTACATAGGGGATGTACACTTGAGGGCATTAATGTCCTAGATGCACAATAAGTCCAATTATGACAGACAACTAGAAAATTATAGGGAATAGGAGAAAACAGAACCATTGCCATTGAGGGCAGAGAGCAGCAAGCCAGATATACTCCTTAGGGATAGGCTCAAACTGACCTATGGAAAAATCAAAGAGGAAACAAGGGATAAAATTTTTGGGATCAAAACAGAGGTCTATGCAGAGTATGATGGCATGTTTTACTTCATCTTTCAGAGAACCCTGGCTGGTGCCAGAAGCAGATGGGGTAGGTTACCTGAAGCATTTAAGAAGTCAGAGACACCCAGTCCTATCAACCTCCAAGAAGATATTCACATAGCACCAAAATATATGTAGCTAGGTAGGCAAATTGGACAAGAACTCTGGTGTCCACTCACCATGCAACCACCAATGCTCCTTTGGCCCCCGTATTACATCAATACTGACAGGCTTTCATGAATGTAGGAGGATCACAAAGTGGATTTCTGGGAGAAGACAAGGGGATTCTATTACACTTTCAAGAGCCATAGGTGAGGGAGGACAGAGGTTGGTGATTTCTGAGTAACTACCAAAAGATGCAATGCTTGAGGACAAGCATTCAACTTACCAGGGGGCAGATGATGAGACCATTTACCGTCTCTATTATATTAATCTTTATACTCTATTTTTAAGTATTACCAAAACATTTTTGGACTTATAATCATTTGAACTTATGTCAAAGTACAGTTAGAACCATTAAACCCATAGGTAGATAATTATATACATACATACATACATACATACATATATATATATATGTGTGTGTGTGTGTGTATACACACACACGCATATATATATATATGTATGTATGTATGTATGTATGTATATTGTAGTATTTCATATAGCAGTCAGAATGTGTGTTCTAATATTTGGATCAATTTGATTAAGTTTACTTGTATGAATATCTTTGCATGATAACTAACCTGCCAGGAAGTAGGAGCCGCTTGAGAGTGGTCGACAGCATTTAAAGAGGATGTTGAAGACCGGCTATGATGGGTAACCATCATGGCACCAGAAGACATGGCTACTACAAATGAGGAGCCACTATTCCAGAAATCCAGGAATGTAGCACTACTATATTCCCTCTGTGCTCCCATCATGTTGACTTGGTCACCGAGACTTCATTGCATATGTCGTGGGCTGTTACGTTTCCTTTTTCCTCTCTTGCGTGATTTCAATCAGATATTTCCTTTTCTATTTTAGAATAAAGTGTCAATCCTCTATTTATAGGGATTGGACTATTAGTTTGTAAGTTCAAAAGTTTTGGAATACATTGTTCTATTGCATCTTGCACAACAAGTTCATTTCCAGTTTTATGTATCATTCCTATGTAATCAATTCTTGAAATATAATGAAGTGACTTTTGGTTTATCTTCTGTGTTAATAGAGTAGTAGAAGTCAACCAAGTGGGTCCACTTGAGAGTTGGATTAGAGTAGAGTAGATTAGATTTACTTTCATTATTCCCAACATTCTAGATAGAAGATTATAGTTTCTTCCTATAGCATTGTACTTTGTGAATGTTCTTGCAGCACCTGCAAGGATAGTTATAGTGAATGCTCTAGGTTGAAAGAATAGGCTTAAGTAGAGTTTGCAATTTGTAGCATTCATTTCAGTAAGGATTAAGTGTGTTTCCTTTCCTATAGCTCTAGCGTAGATTCCTTTCATGTATTTTACCTTCCTGCAGCATAGGTAGAATGACTCTTTAAGCGACTTAGTGCACATACAGTGTCGTACCATTTCAAGTATATGTCCCTGGGTTGACAAACTAAATGCACCTCATGGTTGGAGAAGTAATCCTTAGATTGAATAAACTATTCCTAAGAGAGGCTTTCAGCATGATTACTAAGCACCTATTATGAGACGGTTCAGGAGTGCTTTGTTAAACCTTATTCTTTATGTTTACCGAATAGAAGTCTTTCAATTTACCAAAAAATAGTAAATTACTTAGAGTATACCAATCAATCCAGATTAGCTATGTTTAATCCAAAACACTAAAGTACTGACTCATAAACACATTGACACATGGATTTTTAACATTGAAACCCTGTTAAGGTAAAAACCACTTGGGACCAATAACCCAAAATTTTCACTCTTCTGAAGTGAGCTCAGTGAAGAGCCAACTCTGTTAAAGGTTACAAACACACTGTTAGGTGTGACATTGTTAGAGGATTTAAAAGATTATTTTGTCACTTGATATCGGGTATTTCTATGCTACCTTCCTTATCCAAACTCTTCTATTTTTTCAAATGGTATTTGGCATCTCATGCTATCTTCATGATCAAACTTTTTGATACTCCTTAGGATTTATCTCAATATCGAAAGGATCTTTAAATCTTGCTTGGTTAAGAGACTTTCTAAATCAATGGTTAAATTGAAACAATATGATATGTTCACATATACTTGCATATTTTTAGATCTATTGTAAGCTCATTAAACCAAACTGATCAATATATCTTTTCAATACCTTTGCTCCACTCTTCTTCTGCTCGGTGATGCAATGCTCTGTTACTCGGTGTTTGCAAAAATATTTAGCCCTTTCCTCAACTTGATTGATTAGAACTGTATGAAGTTGTTCTTCATCATTTTCTCTCCAACATCCTCTTTTTCATTCACTCCCCTTAATTAGTAATGAATTAAGTTGTCTCTTTATACACATGATATCACCATTTCTAGGTTCTTGATTTTATTGATCTTGGTGTGATCCGCAATCTTAGCCAATCTTATTTAAAGAAACAATCCTATTTGGTCTCATAGAGCTCTTCTTTCCAACTAGTCAAAACAAATTTAAATCCTTTACTTATCTCTAGCTTTATCTTGTTGGTGAAAACAATGATAACTACCAGTTAAGTCTATATTTAGCTCTACTAGCTAGATATTTTGTCATTTCTAAACTCCAATAAACTTCAGTGTTTTAACTCTTTGATAGCTTCAGTCAACACTCCATTTCTCCTTGGGCTTCTCTGTTGGGGTTGCATTGTGATTCTAGCCGTCGGGTATGCTTGTGATTCTGCTTGTTGGTAATGCTCATCAAGTTTCTTGCACAAGCATCACAGTGACTTAACTTTCGATTATCTCTGTCCGTCAGGTTCCACTAGACATTGATGTTTGAAGTCACATAGTGAATGCTTGTCTTTTATTACTAAAAGAATAATATTTATCTCTCTGATTCTTTGAAGTCTTTGACACTGTAATTATAACCAAATAGATTATATCAAGTTAACATCGATGACAATACAATCCATTAACTGATTTAATGTCTTGCATTATCTTTCTGCATTTCGATGATCAGCTTAACATCTTCAAACATTCAATCAGTTACATTTGATCATCATATTTATGTCATAACTATAAGTAACAATAAAGAGTCTTCAGTTTTGAACCTATTTTCAATCAGTAGTTTTCAATTTTGGAGTGTTAGAAGTGAAAAAATGAAAATACCATTGATGAAAAACATCATAATAGTATAAAATGCATATCCATAAAGTAAGGAATGATTTGAAACTCTCTACCTTAAATCATAAACATTCCCTTCATATTGTTACAATACAACCCAACAAAGAGATTTTCAGTTCTAAACTTGTTTTCAGTTGTCTTTTTTTACTAGTGTTGTAAGTACCACATAGTCATAAGATGAATAAGCACTAATCAGATATGGCATGAGTCAAAACTCACTACCCCGAATTAAAAGAAACACATTAAGATCATGGTTGCATCATAATTGTACATTTTTTCAAGGTTATCGGTTGAGTGTTATGGTTTTCAAGCTAACTGCTAGACCTTACCACTGATTTGAAAAGGATATCCATGAGGTGAAACATGAGTTAAGTTTTTGTTTCACATCATCAATATACACCACATACAAGTGGTAAGGTTTTAGAATTTTAGTTTTGGTTTTAGTATTTTAGATTTTGGCTTGGTGTGTTTTTGTTTCTGTTTTTGGTGTGATTTTCAATTTTTACTTGAGAAGGTTTCAGTTTTCTAAGTTTCAAAGTGACTATGTGCCCAATGGATATGCAAAGGATAACTGGTCTATTTTTATTTAGCAATCAAACACTCCTAAGATTTTTCCCAAAATGTTACCTATTTTTCACCTTTAGCTCAAAAGAAGTAAAGTTAACTGAATCCTACATTTGATGAAGGTACGTGATGGTCTTGATTGAGTTTCATTGTTGCAATGTTTGTTAAACTACATTAAATGCAAAGAATCATATTGTTGTACTGAACGAAAAAGTAAATGCAAAATTAAAAGAATCAGTCATTGACTTGCAAATATATTCTAGAAATGAAATATTACACATATATTTGCAAATTTACTAATTTTTTTGGTACAAAAGAAAGTAGATAACATAAAGGCCCCACACAAGTCGTGGCATAGCTCAAAATAGTATGCAAAAATATATGCATAAGTATAGAGGTCAAGATCAAAGAGAGGGGATAGATCTCTCATTTCCTGGATGGAATGATAGATGTGGTTGTGCACATGATTAGTTGGTTGTAGACGAGGTCTCACTCCTAAGTTCACCTGCAAGATGTGAATGAAATGGTGTTAGTATAAAAGACTAAGAAATGGCGGGTCTAACACCTATCTTGAGAAGATGACAGCTATATAGATACATATTCAGTCATAACAAGGACTCAAAAAAGAGAGATAAATTCAATGTATATATTGATGTGTTTCCTTCATGTGCAGGTATAGGTTCATTATTATAAGAAGAATATGAATTTGGGGTAAAATGTGGCTCCCAAAAGGGTTGTGCCCAGCATGCATTCAGAGGGTTCAAATGATCATGAGAGGGTGCATTACCTTCTCCATCTATACTGTCTGGTCCTAAGATATGTGTTGATCATAATAGAAAACCATCTCGGTATGCTGCAATCAGGAGCACACATCTTCTGGAGTTTGGTCACCTTGCATAGGTGAGGTAGTCACCTACCATGATCAGATGAATTTTTTATTAAGTTGTAGACTTGGAGAAGATACAATTTGAAGACCAAGAATTATCAAAGGGACATACATATTTTGTATGAAACCTTTTAATTTGTTTTATCATGTTGAAGATTAATGATTACACTATTAAATGGACTTCTACAGAGTTATAGTTTAGATGAAATTATAAGCTATTAAAGGGAGATTTAATTGAATGAAACCTTCTAGCTAACAACAAAATCAAAACTTGAATACTAGTACATCTTCAAAAGAAGTCAAGAATTAACTATAACGGTAATTTTATTAAGATAAATCCACAATTTGAGAAACCTTGTTGGAAAGAATGGTATGAAAATTTTTACTCTACCACGTATGTGCAATATCTAAGGTAATATCCTCTTTATGATTAAGATTCACTCATTTAGATTTCTATTCAGCAAACAAAGCTACATGTATGAAGGATAATCTCAGAGTTAATGGAGTGGAGAGAACCTTCTATTAGAATAACTAAGAGGGGGGGTGAATCAGTGGCCTCAAAAATATTCTAATAAATCAACCCAAAAACTTAGTACCACAATATTAAGCCTCTAGTTATCTTCAATCCTACAAGATGTATGCCTTCAAACAATTTAACAAATAACTACTTCTCAAAGTTCACTGTTTAAACCTTATTCTTACTGTTTACCGATTAGCAGTCTTCCATTTACCGAAAAATAGTAAATTTCTTAGTGTATATCGATCAATCTAGATTTAGTTTTGTGTAATGCAAAACACTAAAGTAATGACTCATAAACACATTGACACATGGATTTTTAACATGGAAACCCTGTTAAGGGAAAAACTACTTGGGACCGGTAACCCAAAATTTTCACTCTTCTCAAGTGAGCTCGATGAAGAGCCAACCCTATTAAAGGTTACAAACACACTGTTAGGTGTGACCTTGTTCGAGGATTTAAATAGAATATTTTTTCACTTGATATCGGGCATCTCTATGCTGCCATCTATGACCAAACCCAGTGTAGTTTGTCAAATGGTATCTGGCATCTCATGCTATCTTCATGATCAAACTTTTTGATACTCCTTGGGATATATCTCAATATAAAAAGGATTGTGAAGTCCTACCGAGTTAAGAGACTTTCTAAATCAATGGTTAAACTGAAACAATAAATGATCTCTTTACACATACAACTTAGAATTTTAGATTTTCAGATCTATTGTAATCTCATAATAAATTTTTATCATTGTATCTTTTCTATACCTTTTCTCCACTTCTTTTTGATTGTTTATGTTGTGCTTCTTTGTCGCTTTGTGTTCGCAGAAATCTTTAGCTCTTTCTTCAGCTTGATTGATCAAGACTGTATGAAGTTTTTCTTCATCAATTTCTCTCTAGCATCCTCTTTCTCTATTCACTCCCCTAACTCATAATGATTTATATTGTCTCTTTATAGACATGATATCATTGTTTCTCTCTTCTTGATTTTTTTGTTCTTGGCGTGATCCACAATCTTAGCCAATTTTTATTTAAAGCTTTACTTCAGTTTTATCCCATAGATTTCTCTATGATAACTAGATAAAATAGCTTTAAATATTTTACTTATCTTTGGCTTTAACTTGTTGATGAAAGAAATGTTAAAAATCAGCTAAGTCTATCTTTAGATTTTCCAGCTAAGTGTTTTGTCATTTCTGAACTTTAGTTAATTTTAGTGTTTTAACTCTTTGATAGATTTGGTCAACACTTAAGTTATCCTCAGGCTTCTCCATCAGTGTTGTCCATCTGTCAGGTAACACTATAATTCTAGTTGTTGGTTATGCTTGTGATTCTTCTCGTCGGTAATGCTTGTCAGGTTTCTTGCTCAGGCATCACTGTGACTTTTCTCTCGGGTTTCTCTGTCCGTCGGGTTGCACTAACGGTCGGTGTTTGTAGTCACATAGTGAATGTTGATATTTTATGCATTATTGAAAGCATAATGTTTATCTCTCTGATTCTCAGAAGTCTTTGACACTTTGAATATAACTGATCAGATTATATAAAGTTGACATCAATGACAATACAATCCATTAACTAATTTAATGTCTTGCATTATCTTTCTACATTTCGGTGATCAACTTAACATCTTAAAACATTCAATAAATTATATGTCATCAATCCCTCCCTTTGGCATTGATGGAAACACACTACATTATCACACTATATTATTACTAATACAATATGAAATATATCAAGTGTATTTCATCCATCTCTCCCAAATCTTTTTTTCTATAACTAATACAAATGTCTGGCTCTCGGTAAGATCATATAGCTTAGATTTGTTTCTTGTAGAATGTGTTCTTCAATATTTAATCCCTTTACTAGATAGATGTAGTAGCTTCTATCTCTATTCCCGATATCTGTTGTGTCTTGACTATTCTTCTCCTTGATCATCTCTTTTTCTTTTGACAGCAATCTTTCCCTTAGTATGTATTCTCTCCCTTATTTTACTTCTCTCCCTTTGATGTATATTTCATATGTAATCAATCTCTTCCTTTGGATAATTATTAACTCTCCCTTTGAATTCTTAGGAACTTCTCTGCATGGATAATGATATAATCTCTTCCTGGTAATGAGATAATTTATCCCTTAAAATGCAGAGGTGAAAGAAAAAAGTGTGATCTTTCTCCTTTGCCTTCAACAAGACACCCAATTCAACTTAGGTCCTCCTAGGATCCTAGATCCTTTCCTATAAAATTTCTTCTACTTATTCAAGGTGGTAGGACCAATTCCCGACTCTTCCCAATTGGATACAATCCAATTCAAAATCTTACACTTTTGAGCTTTAGGGACACTAGCCCTATATTAGGCCTCAAACTAGAAGTCTTCACCAGTGAATTCACCAACCCAAACTAACTATTGGGACACCTTCCTTATATCATAAGGACCAAGAATCATCCTTTGGTTTATCCCTCCAACTGTCGTATAGTACCTGTCTAGGACTGTCCTAGAATTCCTTGTAGTACTATCCAAGAGGTTTTTCCAACTCAAATTTTCCTCTTGATAACCTTCTAGAAAACTAAGGATATATAAAGATATCCTTTTGGAAGTTATGTCAGACCCCAAAGCCCTAGAATCCAACTCCACTCCAGCAACACCTAACACTCACCAAGTTCGCAGACCTAATTAGCCTAATTAGGCTTGGATTTCAAGGAAAGTACTAGAAATTGGGTGCATGGGATTGAAAAAATGCTTCAAATGTCTTAAAATAACTCCCTAAAACTCAAATCCACTCCTAGTTCACTCAAATAAACTCTCTAACAAATATAAAACTTCCTTCTCCTTCATTCCAGGCTGAATACATTGAGATATTCAGCCTAGAGATTGATGCATGGGGGCTTTACCCTTCGAGCCATCTCCTAAGATTTTAGAATCATTAAATACACCATCCTAAATTTAATTTTCTAGGTTCTTAGAGAAATCCACTTGACAAATACAAGTTAGGACTCCATTTGCAAACAGTGCTTCAAATAGGCTCTTTCCTAGACTTCTTTTTGGAAAACTCAAACAAAACTTATCAAATCAAATCCAAATGACTTCAAATAAATTCCAGAGTGAAATTAACACAAAATACCTTCAAGACATCAACTTATTTTTCCAATCTCACCCCAGACACGACCGTACAACTCAGAAAAGCTCAGAAAAATGCTTCATATTCCATTTCACATGCATCAAAGTTACATTCCAAAACTTCTAACCATGTAGGTTCAAAGAAAGAGCTTAAGAAAACTTCAAATGTGAATTTGGATTGATCAAAAATTCCCTATGACTATTGGGCTTCCATCTTACAACTCTCGAGAAACTTTTGGAAGTTGCATGGGCAACTTGTTTTTTGACAACTTTTGCAACATTTGGCAAAACTTGCCTTTTTACACTCTAAGACTTTTGGAATGAATCCAAACCTATCAACTTGACATAAAATTCTTAAAATAACATGGATCCAAGGAATTTAACTCTAAGGACTCTAAAAAGATAAAAACATGCTTAAGGTAACATAATCCTAACTAGGTGATCCAAATGGACTAAGGCATCTCTAGGCTCATAAGATTGCCTAAGAGATCCTTGAAAAAACACACATGGATCCCAAAACAAAAATAGGATTATCCTCTAAGATCAGTCCATTTATGACAAACAAGATCCTCTAAGATCAATTAGTGACAGTCATGGGTGCACTGCACCACCTTATAATTCTTGATAATGAGATAATCTCTCCCTTTGATAACAATGCCAAACAATTATTTCATATCATCTTCCATCCCTTTTTATAATATACTCCTTGACTTTCCCTATCCATCAGCAATACATTGACTATTGTTCAGTCTAGGTATGTACCTTATTGTGTACATATGTATCTTTACAGTCCATTTCTCAGCTTGCATCAACATGAATGATCTTATGATTGTGTGTAGGATGATGTAGCTTCCTAGTCAGCTTACTAACCAATAGACAAGGGTTGTACCCCTAGTCTCTTTCTCAGGTACTCAAATGTATCTTTTGGTAATGAATTGGTAAAGATGTCAGCTAATTGTTCCTTTGATTGAACATATTCTAGTATCACCTCTTTTGCTTGCACTTGTTCTCTTAAATAATGATACTTGATAGCAATATGCTCAGTCTTAGCATGCATGAATAGATTCTTTGATATGTTTATTACACTGGTATTATCACAATAGATAGTCACTGGTTCAATAATCTTCATATTTATACCTTCCACCAAATGTTTGATCCATGCAATATTAGAAAAATTTGCAGTAGCAACAACATATTCTGCTTCTGCAGTAGATTGAGAAATGCATCCTTTCTTTTTAATGATCCATGTGACAATTTTGTCACCCATGAAGAATGCTCCTCCAGTTGTGCTCTTTTAGTCATCAATGTTTCCAGCCCAATCAACATCTGTATAGACTTGTAGCTCAAATTTTCCTTCTCTTTTATACCATAAGCCATAGTCCTTGGCGTTCTTTAGATATCTCAAAATTCTCTTGACAACAGTCATATGTTATTCTTTGGGATTAGCAGAGAATCTTGCAACTATTCCAACTACATGTGCAACATCTGGTCTAGTATGAACAACATACATTAGTTTTCCAATCATTGATCTATAAAAGGTCTGATTTACCTCATTTGACTTATCTTCATTTTGATAGCTTACATCTGGTTGCCATAGGTTTTCCAACTGGCTTGGAATCTTCCATCTTGAATATCTTCAACACTTCCTTGATGTATTTGGACTAAGTGATATATATGCCTGCATCTTGTTGAAAAATCTGTAGACCAAGAAATAATTTGATCTCCCCAAACATAGAAATTTCAAGTTCTTTACTCATTTCATTAGCAAAGGATTTGCATAACATTTCATTTCCCCCAAAAATTACATCATCAACAAATATTTCAGCAATAGGAATATTACCATCGATATCTTCTTTTAAGTACAAATTGTTATTTTCATTTATTCTTACAAATTCAATGCTTATGAGATAGGAGTGAAGTCTTTCATACCAGGCTCTAGGTTCTTGTTTCAATCCATACAAGGCTTTATGTAGTCTACATACCATGTTTCTCTTGTCTAGATCAACAAACCCTTCTTCTTGTTCAATGTATACCTCTTCTTCTAGTATTCCATTTAGGAATGTGTGTTTGACATCCATCTGGTATACCTTGAATCCTTTGTATGCAGCATAAAAATGAAGAATTCTTACTCCTCTAGTCTAGAAATGGGTGAAAAGGTTTCACCATTATCAATACATTCTTCTTGTGCATATCCCTTGCATACTAATCTTTCTTTATTTCTTGTGACTTCTCCATTCTCATTCATCTTGTTTCTGAATATCCATTTGGTACCGATGACATTCTTGTCATCAGGTCTTGGTACTATTGTCCATGTACTATTATTCTCAATCTTTTCTATTTCTCCATTCATAGAACTAACCCCTTCTTCATTTTCAAGTGCAGTATTAACATATTTAGGCTCAAAATCACAAAGTAAACATCTAGTGTTTAGTGACTTACTTCTTGTTCTCATTCTAGCCTTCTTGTCTTCTATGATCTGATTCTGTGCATGATGTCTTCTAACATACTTTCCATGTTTCACTTCAGCTCTTTTTCCATCATTTTGATCATCATCTTAACCTTCATTTTGATCTCCATCACTTGGTACATCATCTTGAGTATTTTCCTAATTTTTGGTAATTGCATCTTGATGCTCAAGTGCAATGATCTGTTGCTCGGGAGCGATACACTGTTGCTCGGGTAGAGTGTCAGGTTCTTCAGTGTAAACAAACTTGTTATAGTCTTATGGTTCTTTTCTACTTTCCTTATCATTCTTTACTATAAATTCATCTATTCTTACATTTGCACTTTCAATTATCTTGTTAGATGACTTGTTAAGACATTTATAAGACTTACTTTTGGTGGAATACCCTAGAAAGATACCTTCATCACTTTTGGATTAAAGCTTTCAATTTATTTCATCTTTCAAAATATAAAATTGACTACCAAAGATCCTGAAGTAACTTACATTGGGTGTGTAATCATACCAAAGCTCATAGGGTGTCTTCTTTGTGTCCTTCTTCAACTGTACTCTGTTCAATGTGTAGACAGTAGTACTGACAGCTCCCCTCCAGAAAGTTTGAGTGATTCTTTTCTCAATCATCAGTGTTCTTGCACAATCAAAAATGGATCTATTTCTCCTTTTAGAAATTCCATTTTGTTGTGGTGTTCTTGGTGCATAAACCTATCTTTTAATTCCATGCTCATTGCAATAGTTAGTGAATTCATCTAAAATGAATTCCCCTCCTCTATCTGATCTTAAGAATTTCAATTCCTTACCAGTTTATTTTTCTACCATAGCCTTATACCATTTAAACATCTTGACTGCTTCTGATTTATCTTTTAAGAATATGACTGTCATCATTCTAGAATAATCATCTACAAAGAGAATGAAATACTTATCTCCATAGTAACTCTTTGGCTGCATGGGTCCACATAAATCAGTATGGACTAATTCTAGATTTGCATTAGATGTATGGGCTTTAATCTTGAAACTTGACTTTTTCATTTTACATTTTTGACAATTATTGCACATGATGTGTGTTGGATATATATCTGGTTTCTAAGTGTATCTAAAAATTTTGGGTTCCTAGTGTAAATTTGCCTAAAAGTGTCAACTCTTGTCTAGGGTAATGCCAAAATTCCCTGTAAATTGTCATGTCTAAGCTTTATAATGGTGGAAATTGTGAAAACCCTATGTCTAGGGTCATAACATATTTAAAGAGAAAACCTAAATGTTCTTGGCTGTGTTGTAGTTTGAAGTTACTTTATCAAGTAACTTAAGTCTTTTTATCCCATGTGTTCTTTTTAAATTGGGCCGCATTTAATTTATCCTAAGTCTTTAGCACTTTAATAATCCCTAATTTTGAAGCCCACAAGTATTTTATTTGAAATCATGTGTCCTATAAATTTGTTTTGATCCAATGGTTCACTTAATCACTTATGATCAAGATGTGCACAATCTAACATATAAGTTATTAAGCAGTGACACCACATGTCTTGGCAGGCCCAAGATTTGTAAAAATTTGTTTGATAAACTGTAGTTAGATTCCCTTTAATTCAACAATGGACTTAATGACTTCATCCAAAGATGCACAAGATCTATCATTCAAGTCATTAAGTCATGCTTCCACGTGTCTTGGAGATGACGTGGGTTCCACTAACATGAAGGTGACTGCAGATCAAAGTGTTGACAGTTCTAAAAAGATCCAATGTCTGAATTTATAGCTTAATGATAAAGTAATCAAGATCTAATGCTTAAGAAATCAAGTCATGATGTCATGTGTCCCAGTAGGTCCGACTGAGGTCATAAGAAAGGAGTTAAAGGTTTAGCAATAGAAGGTTGATCTAATGGTTGACTTAAACGCTGGGTGATAAAGTGATCAAAATCTACAGTATAAGTGATTAAGTCATGTTGACATGTGGTAGTTGGCGGGTCCAGTACAGTGCAAGGATAAAATAAAGAGGATGCAATTTGAAAAGGATCCAATAGCTCACTTAATGAATTAATGTAAAGATGAGGAAGATTTAGTGTATAATCCATTAAGTGGTGTTGACGCGTGGCTTCTCTGATAAATTTATACCCATAGTTAGTAAATTCCAAGGTAAAGTAACTAGTGGCTAGGTTAGAAAGAATCGAATGGCTAACTTAAAGGCTTATAGTGGAGATGCACGAGATCTACGGTTCAGATTTAAAGTTTTAAGACTGGTTTCAATGAACTGTTGAACCGTAAATGTTCAAACAACATGAATTGATTATAGAGTGTGTGGCCACCTCAGATAAAATTAAATGTGAGAGATTGATTTGATTGAGCTTATAATTCATTACTTGAGTTCAAAGTTGACATAACCATTGAAGTGATTGAAGTGAAACTGAAAGTTGTAGTAATTTTGTGCTCTATGTTACAAATTGTAGAATAGGTAAGTATTCTATTGTCATACTTTTGAAACATTAAAATTCATACTGGTAGTAGGGTTTCAAGTTCTAAAGAATAAATCGAGTGTTGATAAAGTTTGATACTGTTACTATAAGAAACCCTAAATTTAGAAATGGCCCCTAGAATTGAGTTCACTGGTAAAATTGATTACAAAGATAGGAATGTGTGGGATGATCTTTTACAACAATTGAATGGATCCACCAATGACTCTACTTTTTTCAAACAAATGGTACCTATAAGTCCTCATTTTAGAGTCGGGGAGGGTTTATATGATCTGGGAAGATGGGCTAAGGATGCCACCGTTAGTATAAATGGTCTTAGTTTGTTCATAATTGCTTTCAACCAAAGGAATGCTCCTATCCCAGGCTATAACATATGGGATTTAGATGTAGGAAAATTGATAGTTCCTGGAGTGTTTATGGACATAGATTTGTTAATCACAATTGCCAAAACTGATGATAAGGTGTCTAGGGTTTTGAGAGATATAGATGGGAACATATTACTAAGTGTCACAACTGATGAGATAAGAAAATTTTTCAAGTTGACTGACCTTTCTGTCCAGATGAATGACATTGATTTTGAGTATTTCAAACAAGTGTACAAGAATCAAAGGGAGTACTTCAGAAATGGGCCTTTGAAAGACTATTTCAATAAGATAGGGAGTTTAATTATAGTAGGCCCTAACACACGAGAGCCTTTCAAATTAGATTATTTTAATGGAAAGGCTAGAGGGATGTATAGTGCCCTGTGTCATGTTCTGGGAGAAGATGAGGAGACAACAATGCTCATTCACTTTATGCTTATGATGGTTTAGATTTTACATCCACATTTATCCTTTTTTTAACTTTTCTGATCTAATGCATCAAGGTCTAGTAGGCATAAAAGAGTCTAAGATAGTTAAGCCATTTGGATGGTACTCTATGATGATGCACATGATCTTGTATAATAATGCAGACTATTTTGAGTAAGAAATGGATCTTATCAAATTTCAAGATGATGAAGAGCTGTCAGTTCAATTATGGAGTACAAATTTATCTTGGGATAGGAAAGAGGCCAGTTTTATCAATTATGACAGATGTTTTTACTCTAGCCTTAGAGCACTGTTATGCATAGACAACCCAAGAATTCACATAGATGTGTTAATATTTTTGAGACCAATGGAGTATGTTAAAGAGTTTTAGATTTTTCACAATTGGGGTCACTTCATTCTATACCCTATTTTGATAGTTATTAGGATCTACGATTTCAGAGGAACTCCAAATGTCCTCCCTTATAGGGTTCCACTTAAGATAGGGATGGTAGAAATCCTTAGATAGCTGGGTGGGTTACAAGAAGAAGCATTGACTAGAAAAATGAAAGGTAGCATCTTCCCAACCATTACAAAAGCACACCAGTTCATTATCACTAAAGGAGGATGGACCCAATTTCACAAATACTTGGAGCCTTACCAATTGGCAACATTAGTGGTAAGATTTCTAGATAATGAGGGATTCATTAGTGAGATGTTCAGAAAAATAAATAAGTGCTTAGCTCTAGAACATCATTTTAATTTTCCTGAGGATATAATCATAAATGAATTTGATTTGATGGAGCAAGAGATCAAGAAGGAAAAGTGTTAGTATACAATAAATCATTAAATCTTGTCCACCATTTTGATAAAGCATATGATCCCTTGAAATAATTTATTCCCTAGGCAAAGAAGGTGGAATACTTCATGAGTATGTTGAACATATTATGCAAGCCTTAGACCAAAAGAAGAAGAAGGTAATGGAAACAGAACCAGAAAAGGCCAAGGCTATTTTGAGCAGAGCTACACAGGGAAGGGTTATTCCACCAGGGAAATATGTGGTGTACCAATGGAGAGGATATAGCACAATCCTGCCAAGAGTTGAAAAGACCTCCAATCTAAAAGGGAAAATAACATTGGACTATAGTACCCAATCATTGCCATCTTTAAAAAGGAAAAGGGTGGAAGGAAGAGATCAACAACAAGATGATATTTATTTCCCTTCCCAATATCCCCTGCACATGGATGAACAGGCCATTGCTGAGCAATTAGTGCAAATGGGAAATACATGACATATATTTTTTATAGCTCAGGCATTGCAAGAAGGAGTTCTAGAGGCACCCAAACATGTTGAAATGGACTTAATAGTAGTTGATTTTTCTGGGAAGGAGTTGGATCCTATCACTAATAAATCTCGTGATGAATTCTTATCAGATGATCAATTTGTTAAAGCAAGGGCTTTTATTCAAATCCTTTGGAGAATTCACATTAATGAATTCAGATAAAAATGTCAGAAGTTGCAAAATGATCAACCTGATAGAGATAAAGATGACATTGAAAAGGAAATAAAGTACGAGATGGTAGCTAAGTTTGACAAAATCACTCCTGAAGAAGGAAAAGGATTGGCAAAGAAAGGAGTTCTCATTCTGCCGCAGTGGGATCTTGTTGATGCTATTTTCTTTGATGTTTTTAGAAAAGAGACCAAACCAATCCACACTAGTGGAGTGTCTACTGGTGTCAAATTTAGTAAATACCATGCAACACTGGTAATGTGGTCTATAAAGAAGAAAGATAATAAGAGAACTGGTGAAGATGAACATGTTGAACATTCAGGCAACCTGTTAGTAAATAGAGTTATAGACACTTAAGGAGTAGAGGTAGTTGTCCTTACATTAGAATCTACTAAATTTTGTATTAAAGTATCCCAGAGGAAAGATGAAGAGATTAAAAGTTTGAGGACACAGGTTGAAGTAATCATGAAAGAATATAATGATGAAAGGGTAAAGTCCATTGAAAAAGATAATAAAATTTCTATCCTAGAGGGACAACAAATATCTCAATTTTCTCCTCAAATGATGATAATACAAGATCCACATCAGCCTGCTACATCTAGCCCCATTGTAACACTCTACCTTCCCCTATGCCATCAAGTCCTATTACATAAGCAGACTTGGAATTAGAAAGGGAAAAATTAATTGCTGAAAGGACCAAGTTAGAAGAATCAAAGAAGAAATGGGTTGAAGACTCTAGGGCATTTAAAGAAGCAGAGGCATGGGTACAACAAAGGTATTCTAATAAAATACATGCCACTCTCATGCAGTGTACTAAGGAATTATGTCATGCTACCATTTATTTGCTAGGAAAGAAAGTTATTAACATAATGAATGAGTATGATACATATAAGGATAAGTGGGACCTGATCATGGATATATGGAAAGGAAAGAAGGCTGAATTGAAATTTTTCTATTCCACATCCAAGGAAGAAGACAACATTGATATTGTACTAACTAGCACTTATAAATGCCTCAAATTACTAATGGACATGGACATAAAGAGAAGCATCATCATTAGGAAGGTAGAAACTTTGAGGAAAGAATATTCAAAGGATCGCTATGAGATGTTTCCTAATATTTTCAAGAAGAGTGGTGAGATAAAGAGTGAAGCATTATGGCTAATACAAATGAATGAGGCATTGGCAACTAGGACCAACAATATTATTACTTTGGAAAGCACACTTTTGTTTGTCCAAACTGTGGAAACCATTAGCAAAGCCAGGTCATTTTTTGAATTATGGAAATAGGAAATTGAGAAGGAAGGTGTCAATTGGGATGAGATTAACAAAAGAAAAGATGAATTCATTGGTTTCTCTTGGCCAAGTGATGAGGTGTACACCTCCTGGAAGGACAGATACAATGCAATTGATTAGGGAGAAGATGATAATGTGTAAAAGGCAACAAATGACAATGCTTCCCAACAGTTTGAATGAGACAGGCAAAGGCAAAAGATTCTACATCAACAAGATCAAGGAAAACAAATTCTAGATTGTTATTTCTATACAAGTTTAAAGTAAGTACAATAACCAGGCAGTCAGAGGACAAACTACTTTGAATATCTTGTGATGAAAGTGGTTATCATTCCACTTTTTATTTTGTCCTTTATATAGGTTGTAGGTTTTGTCTTTTAGCTTAGTCATCTGAAGCTTGTTTCATCCTTGATTTTTTAGGATTCCAAGATGACTAAGGCAAACTATATATTGAAAGTTAGAAGACTTTGTAAAGGATGGTGCATTTACAACTACAAAGCAGACTTGATATTTTGTTTATTTTTTTCAAGCTTTGGTCTATTTGAATGTATTGAAGCAGAAGGATATTAATAAAATATAGTGGAATCTCCTGTTTCACATCTATGGTGTCTTTTTGTACTTTTGCCAAGCTCTTGAATGTTTAGTTTGTAAGGCATTTTAAACATACTGGTTATAAGCTAACTGTGAAATTACTTGTGAGTTTCCTTGAGGAGGGATTCAGTCTTGTGAGTAATTCCAGAGGGCTGGGTATTAGTATGAAAATTTGATACATGGATGTGAGAATGAGAGGATATTTTGTAAGGCACTCTATCTGGGATTTTATTTGTGTTCTTATTAATTTATTTTCTATGTATTTAAATCTCATTGGACTCTTTTCGCGGGATTAGGCACTATACAAGTTCTGATAAGTAGTTCTCATCATCAATTATAAATCAAAATAATCTTTAGATTTCTCTTACTGACAATATTCATGTTTGATTTTATTCAAAAGGCACAATACATTTTATTTATTCCTTGAAAAGTGAATCATTAGGTTAGCCTTCCTAAGTCCAAGAACTTTAAAAAGAAGAAGGATGAAAATCCTTGTTTCACTGTTGTCTGCTATTATCGTGATTATATTTTGGATCTTTAAGTCTTGTATCAAGTTGATTACATCCACCTGTAATGTGTTTCATCAGTTGATGCAATAAATGATAATTGAAGAATCAGTGTAGACCCCAATCCATTGATAATTTTACTGTTAGGTAGTAACTTGCATAAGGTGCACCTGCCTGAGTTTGTCAATCTCAAAGTGTAGAAGAATTACACCCTTGTTAATTAGCTTTTTCCCTATATGAATCAAGAATTGGGAATCTGAGAGTCAAGCTTGATAGCTATATTTTGATTCAACAAGAAAAAGTGCTAACAAATTGGCGACTCTATTGGGGAGTAAAGAGTTTTATATCCTAAAATCTCTGGTGTGGTACTTTTCAAATCTTTCAATCCAATCTTATGTTTGCCCATCCGAGTCGCACTAACAAGTTGGTGACTTTTCCAGGGAATTGATTTAATTTTCTAGAGTCATGTTCATCAAAGAATTAGTCCTTGTGATATTAAGAATAAGTCTTTTTTTCCTCATAATTTTCATGGCGACTTTATTTTTTTTATATGTCATTGCACATTGCTTGAAGGTTTTGATCCTGAAGATGATACTAATCTTGTCTCAAACAGATAGAGTGGTGAACATAGATTCTCTAATTTAATCCAGTGTGTGCTTTTGAAGAAAATATACAAGGGGAAGTAGATCTGGAGTGATATAGATGGAAAAGGATAGTGTTCCAAAGATCACAAACTTAGTCAAGGTGAGGAGTTATTAAGAAACTTTGCATTCAGGTTTCATTCAAACTTATTGTTATACGAGAAAGTCTAAGTTGGGACAAGTTTCTCAGCTATTATATATGTCCACTGCAAAGAGGTGGTGACTCTAATCTCTGTGTACTCCAGTTTTGCATAAGTGAACATATTGAATGTACTTGCCTATTTTAAAAGATGAGTCAGGAAAGAAATACTAGATCCTATTTCAAAGCTAATTCTAAGAAGGATATTGGAGAAGAGCTCCATATACCTAGAAGGAGGAAATGGTCCAAGAGAGGTGGGTCTAAATATGATTTCCCAAGTACCTCTAAGGGGAGGATGGAAACCCCTATTCCAGAAAGAAGTTCATCTTCATCTAAAAGTGAAAAACCCATAGGGCGAGTTGATTCTCAAAGAGCTTATGCAAACTTTGATCCTTTCAAAGATGGGGAAACTACTGATGTAGGTTTCTTCCCTGCAAAAGAAAATTTAGCTCCACCAAAAGAAAATTTTTCTGCTAAGACAACCTCTTATGATTCTAATAAGTTAAGAGATGAGGTTCTCACTTTAAGAAGAAAGAAAAAGGAGCAAGATATAGAGATATCAAATTCAAGGAAGAGGCGTGAGCAAGAATTATATGACTTACTAGTAGAGAGAGAAGAACTCTTGGTTGAAACAAGAACAAATGACCTCAAGGCTAAGAGCCTAAATGAAGAGGTTAAAGGCCTAGATACAGACTTTTTTGGTGATCTTGATGATTTGAAGAAGAAATCTGCAAATAAGACATCAAATTCTAGCAAAGATGAATTTGAAGGAAGTGGACCTGTCATCAGACAATTGCACCCATATGAGGTTGAATAGAGTGCAAAACCTAAGACAAGCACTAAGGATGTCCTCAACAAGGGTAAGAAAAAGGTTGTTGGTGTTACTATAGAAGAGCCTAAGGAAAACATGACTATCCCTATAGGAATACCTCAAGTTGATCTTGAGCTTGAACAACCCAGAAAATCCAAGGAGGACCTAGCCAAACAACTAGAAAAGTTGGAATTAGAGGCTATTGCTGCTGAAATGAGGATGAAAATTTCTCTCTTACATAATACTACCAATACTACTATGACTAGTTCTATGTCTTTCAATCATGGCATTCAGAAAAAAAATCAATCTACTAGCCCTAGTCCAAACAATCAAGGTGTTGGTCCTAAAACTCAAACTTCTGGCCCAAGTGTGGTTTCTCAACCTGTTGGCCCTGATCCAAGAACTCAAGTCTCTAACCTAAAGCAAATTGTTCCCCCACCTATTGAAAATAAAAAAGGAACAACTAGACCAAGTGGTAACAATGTGCTAGGAAATTTCCAAAGGAGACCTATTCACATGAACAAATATAGAGCTCTTTTCTTTGATGGTATTCTCGGTCACCCAAATTTGATCCCCAATGAGGTAAGAGAAAAAATCCCTAAATTCATAGGAAATAATGCCATTACTTGTGAAGAACATGTGAAAGATTTCAGTGATAAGATAATTAATTTTGAAATTGAAAATGAATATGTCATCATGAAACTTTTTGTTTAGTCTTTAATAGAAGATGCTAGGGATTGGTTTAGAAATTTACCTAATGATAGCATTGCATCTTGGGATGAGTTTGGAAAATATTTTAGGGAACAATACAAAGAACATGTGAACTCTGGTTATATATTGAATGGATTCAATAATATCAAGAAATTCCCAAATGAGAGTATGACATACTTTAACAATAGATTCCAAAAGGCCATGAATAAATCATTCCAAGTCATGAGGTTAGATGAGGAAGTGTGTCTAACAACCTATTTCAATGCTACTGATGGTAAAATTTCTTACCTACTCAGAGAAAAAAACCCGACAACTTTTAGAGATGCATACAAAATAGCTATTGATATTGAAAGCAAAAGCAGGGCATCATGAAAAATGGGAAAAAGGGATGATAATAAGCATTGGAAAGAAAAGGGACCAGTAAGCAAACTTGTCAAAGAAGATGACACAGTTGATAAATTAGTGAGTGTAGTAAAATATCTTGCTTCTAAAATGGAAAAAAATGATAGGAGAGGTTACCGTGATAACAAATATGCAAACCAAAGGTTTGATAGGCAGCCTACTTGAGGGATTACCCATACAAAACAAACTGGAATAATGGTAAGACTATATCTGAAGATCAAGAAATCCAAAAATCCAAGGACACTCTGATCCCCTAAAAAGAAATAGTACAAATTATGTTGAAAACACTCCTTGGTGTGCTACTTGTAACATGCCACATTCCTCATATCACTGTGTGGTAGCTTAGGTCTTATCTGAACAAATGGATGAAAGGGATGAACAAACAAGTGTAGGGCAAGAAGGCCCTGCCATTAACATGTTTACACTGAAAATACCTTATCCATGGTCTTCAAATAAAGATGATACTTTTGAGGATATGCCTATTACAAGGGGGAAATACTTAGAGTATTAGTAATCTTTAGTTTTTAATTCAAATGATGAGGCTGATATTATGTCACAAGCAACTATAAATGCAGTAGGAAATGACAAGTCACATTCTCATTTTAAAGTTCCAACTAATGAAGAAAATAAATCCTTGACTATTGCAGCTATCAATCAAGCCAAGGAGGCATACAATTTGAGAAATAGGATAGTGGAGCCTACTCAAGGTAAACTTACCCCTACATACATCAGAAAAAAACTCCCCTCAAGATGCTGCAGATTCTCCTGTCAAGGAAAGAAAAGAAAAGAAATTTGTAAGACAAGAAGAACCTTCTTTTGATCAAAAGGAAAAATAAAGAACTATATATGAGAAAGTGGCCAATGATAAAGATAAATAAGGTAAGAAGATAGGTTATGCATCCTCTGAATTGTCCATGTTTGATATAAAACATGCTTTGACCCAAATGAAAGTTTCAGTGCCATTAATGGAGATGCTGAAAATAAAAGAGAATAAAGAAGTTGCATTAGCACTTTTGAGAGGGATAGATGATGTATCCATGTCAAACCAAGAGAAAACATCCTTGACTTCAAATGATGGTAAGAAGGAAAGTCCATCTGTCAAGGAAAAAGAAGAACAATTGAATGGAAAAGAAAAAAGCAAATAAATTTCCAATATCTGCATTGGCAATGTAATTACTCAGGAACCATTGTCTTTTGAACCATTTTATGTCACTTTGATGGTAAATAATTTCTTAGTAAAAAATTTCATGATAGATTATGGTGTTGCCGCAACTGTAATGTCATATCATGTCATGAAGGAATTGGGCCTTCAAGTCACCACCCATACTAGAAGTTTTTATGCAATGGATAATAGGAAGGTTCCTGTGATAGGAACATTGAAAGACATTGAAGTGAAGATTTCTTCTTTCCCAGAAGCTACTTACAGGATGGACATAGTTGTTGTAGATACCAAGCACCATTATGGTATGCTTCTGTTAAGACAATGGGCAGCAGCAGTGGGTGGAAGACTACAACTGGACTTATCCTATGCAACAATTCATGTAAATGGTAGTGTGGTCAAGTTGTACAAAGAACCTCATTCACCTATCATGGTGGATATGGTTATGCCAGACCAATTGAATTGTTGTGTATACATTGACATAGAAAACTTTGTTGTGAAAGAGATCAAGCCACAATTAAGAAAAACTGATCCAATTGTTGATGAGTTGTTGTTGCAACAAGATGGACTATGGAAAATGTACTTTGATGGAGGATGCTCCAAACAAGGATTAGGAGCAAGAGTTCTATTCATATCCCCATCATGTATTACTTTTAAATACTAATTCCTATTAGCATTTCATTGTACAAATAACACAGATGAGTATGAAGCTTTAATATTGGGAATGGATATTGCCATTAAACATGGTATCAAATGTTTGAAAATTCATGGAGATTCCCAATTGATCATAGCTTAGATAAGGGGACAGTATGCTGCCAAAGATGATCGGCTGAAATTGTAAAAATATGCAATCTAGGATAGGTTAGAATTTTTTGATGCTTTTAACATCCTTTGGGTAGAAAGATCAAATAACATAATCGCTGACTTTCTTGCTAATGTTGCCCTAAAAAATAATGATGTTACCCTTACTAGCATATCTATGGTAGAAGTGAAAAATAGACCAGCATTCCCTAGTAATATCCATAACTGGAAAGTGTTTGAGGATGATGATGATCTGTAAACTAGGATTTACAAGTTTTATAACTTAATCCAATGTACAAATTTATCTCCCTGATCCAGGTAGTAATTGTGTGGCTATGTATTTAACAGTTTAAATTACAAGAAATAGTTACAATTTAAACACTTAAATCAATG
The DNA here is from genome assembly GCA_018584345.1 of Thuja plicata. Taxonomy (NCBI): domain Eukaryota; kingdom Viridiplantae; phylum Streptophyta; class Pinopsida; order Cupressales; family Cupressaceae; genus Thuja; species Thuja plicata. The sequence goes on from MU225838.1 coordinate 470,190, forward strand.
ATGTGTTTAGTAACATTAAAGAGAGAATAATAAAACTGAAAGAAATGAGAGAGTAAGAAAGAGATAGAAGAGAAAATGCAAACACTTGATAACGGAGTTCATCCAGTTAGGACTACGTCTCCAGGTCTGCTTCTCAATTTGGGTATTGCTTTTTTGAAGTTTCCAAGCAATTTTCTTTGTTACAAATCTTCCAAGCTCTAAGCCTTGTTCGCAGTCTCTTCTATGCACTTGAAGGCAAACACAACACCTTCGTGCTTACAAAATATCCTCACTTACAAAATTCTCTCCAAAAGTTACACTAATTTCTCCCTCAAGAATTATTTCACCAAAAATTCTCCAAGACTCCCTTCCCTTTACAATGGAAAATAACCTCCTTTTATACAAGTTTATTTGCCTATTATGGTCAAAACCATAATATTTTACAAATCTCCCATTTTTACATAGAAATCCCCCGTTACAATAAGATCTTATAAAATAATATATTTTCCAAGAAATGAATGATCTATAATTTGATCCTAAAATCTCTCTCCCAATTTATCTATAAACCATTTTATTTTATTTTTTTGGCTCTTCTTAGAAATAGTCTTAATATTTTAAAGATTTGCATCCTTAATTATAGGGGAGATTATATTTTTAACTTGCTATTTAATAGGGGTGTAGTTTTCTATGATTAAATAGCTTTTACTATAATCTTCCAATAGCAATCCCAAAAACAAAGGCGGCTCCTAAAATCAATGCAAAAATAAATGCATGAGGTTGGGTAACTTGGGTTAAAACTACGGGCCCCCATGCGTTGACCTTGAAAAGGATAAAATTTATTCCTTAAATATAATAATGTCCATACATAGTTAAACGTGGAGCATGTGGCATAATGGGAAAAAGGGTTAATAGCAAATAGGAGGTTCAAGGTTCGAGCCTCCACAAAAAATTTTGAAATGCCTAAGTGACGTTGACCACCAACTTGGTGCCACATGGCACTCTATTATTTGACCAGCCTGTGACACATGTCACAATCAAATAGGTCCACATCCAATGCTGCATCATCAACAACCTGCCATGTGTAAACTTTTGACTGCCCCTTCACTAGTTTGAAAGCCACGTGTCACTCCAAGATTGGATCAAAATGCTGACTGTGTTGTGTTGGTGCTCAAATCAATAGATTGGATTTCCTATGGACTTTCCAATCCAATGTTGGGAAACCTAAGTGATTTGGTCAACTAACAAGTCACAACCAAGGCAAGGTTGGAACTTCTGCAATTCTGGCTCTGCAAAACCAAGGCTGGTAGGCCTATACCTTGACTTATCCTTCAAGTTACAAGGCTTTTTATAGCAGATAAGAAACACTTCAACCTTCTCTCTCAAGTATGACAAGGAACTTGAAAGAAATCTAACAGAAAGAAATATATCGTGAACTATAAACTGAAATACTTTAAGTAATTGAAAGAATGTTTAGTAAATGTGTATGTAATTTGAAATGAATAGATAGATAAGATAGCACAAAACTATAAACAATGAACTAAATAACTATAATCCAAATAATGATTCCAATCTTATGTTCAACCTCAGAGATAGTTTTACAATAAAACTTATCACTTCAAAGGTGTTATGGAATGTACATGCAACCTAAAACAAATTCAGAGATATTTCAAATGGGTAATACTTCTCAGATGACAGACCAATTGACTAAGGCCTCAATCAATGAAATTAAACCATGAAAAATGAGAAAACCAATTGAAAATATAGACTATGAATCAAATCAAGAAGCATGCACATCAAACTATCACTTTGAAGAAGTTCTATTGGTTTATCTGAGGGACTAATTGTAAAATTATAATGAAACTATTACACGTGAAAGAAAAAGGACTTATCTTTATTGATTTTGAAAAAATAGTACATCCAGGTCCATGTTATACTTGTTGATTAAAAACTATCCAAATATGTGAAATTGTATTATATT
>MU225838.1:475120-508642 GCA_018584345.1 Thuja plicata
CTAATTGTAAAATGATAATGAAACTATTACACATGTGAAAGAAAAAGGACTTATCTTTATTGATTTTGAAAAAATAATACATCCAGGTCCATGTTATACTTGTTGATTAAAAACTATCCAAATATGTAAAATTGTATTATATTGTATTCCCCACTCTTCACATTTTACATTATGTATATATATGTGTTTGAGTGGCTTTCACACCTTTTTAGGGTGAAAAGACACAACTCTTATTACAAATTATTTTGAAAAAACAATAAACTAACTAAAAAATAACTACCTAACTTTCGGATTTGGCTTTGGTCAAAAATTCAAAACACCTTGTGAAAATCTAATATTTCTGTTGGAGATAGGAAATTTGATTTCCCGAACTGGGTCATTTTTAGATTTTTAAAATTCCACCATATTTATCCTCTGTCGAAATCATCTTTGTAGAAGGTCTAAATTCCATCATTTTCTGAAGGCTTCGATTAGTTAGTTCTATTTATTTGTGTCATAAAGCTTCCTTCCTTTGATATTTTTTTTTTAATGGAGAAACATGCTTCTTGATAATGGATTGGGACTTCTGAATCATCAAAATTTAGGGTACCACCATGCTGCTAACATCATGCTAATGTCATTTGGTCAACCTTTTTCCTAGGTAACTTTGACCAAGCATAACTTTTGCATACGAGCTCCCTTTTTGCCTATTCAAGTTGCATTGGGTTCTATTCTCCAAGCTCTTTGCAATGATGCTAAATTTGAGAGATTATGAGACTATTAATTTTTTTGGCTTTTCAAGATCCACCTAGATCAGATGATGACATTCTTAGATTTATCCAATGTATAGATCAATATGGTGGCCAAAAAATTGACTGTTAATCTCTAGTAGAAGTTGTGGATGGTAGGGAATATGTTTTTGATCAAGAAGTTATTCAGCTAGCTACTAATCATATTCCCAAAGGATTAGTTGAGTTGGAGGGCATGTTTAGTATAAATGATAATTATATGTCCCAGAAATCTAATGCCACCATAGAAGATTTACAAGAGATAAATCTAGGATCTGAGACATCTCCTCAGTTGGTCTATATTGGTAAAAGGCTAGATAAGAATGTGAGATTGAATCTTATAAAGCTGCTGAAAAAATATATAAACATGATTTTTCCTGGTCTTATGAGGATTTGAAATCTTATAGAAAAGATTTTTTTTAGCATGATAACCCACTTAAAGAAGATGTGAGACCATTCGGGCAAAAACAAAGGCCTATCAACCCACTATTGACTACTAAAATACAGATGGAATTGGTGAAATTGAGGGATGCAGGCATAATTCAACCTATCAAACATTCATCATGGGTTTCTAATTTGGTCCCAATGAGAAAGAAGAATGGGGACATAAGATTATGTGTTGACTTTAGAAACCTGAATGTAGCTTCACTAAAAGACAACTATGGATTACCTAATATGGAGGATATGTTACACAAGGTCACTGAATGTGATTTGTTGTCTATGATGGCTAGGTTCTTAGGTACAATCAGGTGCTGGTCAAAGAATCTGAACAATTCAAGACAACATTTACCACTCCTTGGGTTACTTATGTGTATGGTTGCATGCCTTTTGGTTTAAAAAGTGTTGGTGCCACTTTTCAGAGAGCCATGGATGTAGCCTTTAAGGATCTCATAGATGTTCTTATGGTAGTTTACCAAGATGATCTAACAACCTTTTGAAAAAGGGTATAACATCATTGTAAGCATTTGGAGAAGGTTATGATCAAAGCATTGGATTATGGGGTATCATTGAACCCAAAGAAATGTCATTTTTCTATCACTGAAGGAAAAATCTTAGGTCACATAGTGTCAAAGGAAGGAGTAAGATTAGATATAGAAAGAGTGGAGTCTATTTATAAAGTACTTTCTCCTAAGAATTTAAAAGGTATACAATCATTTCTGGGACAAATAAATTTTGTCAGGAGATTTATTGCAAATTTTACAGAACTAGTCAAGCCCATAGTCAAGTTGTTGAAAAAGGATGTGAAATTTGAATGGGATCAAGAGGCAAAATTAGCTTTTGAGAAGATAAAACAAGCCATCCAAGAAGTCCATGTCTTAGTATCTCCTAATTATGCCAAACCTTTTTCTTTATTCACATTTTCTTCTTTTCATACTATTGATGCAGTACTATTAAAAAAAGATGATGACAACTTTGAACATCCCATAGCATTTTTTAGCAAATCTTTACAATCAGCTAAGTTGAATTATCAGTTGATGGAAAATCAAGCTAATGCCTTGGTAAAATAATTAAAGAATTTTAGGCCTTATCTTGTATGTGCAAATGTAAATGCATATGTTCCTCATGCTGTTGTAAAAGACATTTTTGTCCAAAATGAGGTAACAGGAAAGAGGTGTAAGTGGATAAACAAAGTTCAAGAATTTGATTTGGAAATTCATATCACAAATCTGGTGAGAGGACTGGGGTTGTAAAAATTGATGACATAAGAGAATTTGGACTTAGTTCAAGTAAATAGTGTTGCTACATGTGAGAATTCTATTACAAGTATTGAAATGCAGCCATGGTATAATGACATTGTTTATTTTCTTAAAAATGCTAGTTTCCCAGAGAGTTTAAATGTTAACCAAAGGAGAAGCCTAAGGTTAAAGGATTAGAAATAAGTTCTATTTCATGGTGATTTATATTGGAAAAATAGGGATGGGGTATTGTTGTTATGTCTTGATAAAGGATAATCTAAAAAAATCTTGAAAGAAATGCATGCTGGGATGTGTGGAGGACATTACTCTGCCAGATCAACATCTCACAAAATTTTAAGGGAAGGCTATTATTGGCCTTGTTTATTTCAAGATACTCATGACTTTGTTAGAAAGTGTGAACCCTGCCAGAGATTCTCCACCAAGATGAAGTTTCTAGGAGCCTTATTGTTGAATCCTATAGTTGCAGAACCTCCTTTTGCCATGTGGGGAATGGATTTTATTGCAGAATTTTATGAGAAATCTATTGCGATTAATGGGTAGTATGTACTGAGAGGGGAGGGGTGACTCAGTACCTCTAAAATTTTTGTATCCATAATCAATTAACCTTTGTAATCAATTGTATATCCATTCAATATGATCTTTACTATCTTGATGTGAGTTATATCAATTCATAACATTAACATACATGTGAACATTCATAGAAACATTCATGAAAGTAATTTGACACATAATATAAGATATGATATCACAGAAAACTCTTGTTAGGAAGTAAAAACTGCAGTGGGGATGTCACCCACAAAATCTTCACTATCTGTAGATTGGAAGGGGCCGGTTAAGGCTTACAATTTGATCACTTCTGATGATCTACCCTGTTAAGATTATCGGTGGAAACCTATTAAATTCTACTCTATTAGGAGCTTTAGAACCACTTTTGAGTGTGCACTTGGTTAAGAGATTTGTAGTTGGACTGTTAAATCCACCTTCCTTGAAAGGATTTTTACACTTTGCTCCACTTTTTAGAATGATATAAAATTACAAATTGACATGGTAAATGAAATATCCTATTTCTGATACAGATTAAATTTAGTTTACATGAAAAATATTATCACCTTATTGTGATTGAATAATACCTCTAATTCTCGGTATCCTCTGTTCTTGGTTCTGATAACCAAATTCACCTTTTATTGTTCTTGTTCTTGAAACTCTCAATCTGATCCATAGATGTTCTCATTGGCTTCATTCATGTCCTCCTCTCTATTCACATCCTTTTTCATCCTCTATAATGAATGATTAAATCATCTATTTATAAGATGGATTGACATCATCAAGTTTCAAGAAAAACAATGGTAACTCTAAGATTAGGTTTACAACTTGTACCTAGATCTCCTAGTCTATGTGTGTTAAATCAGTTAGACTAATTAAACCACTTAAATTCATGTTTCTTGTCCCTAAAGAAATGGATTTAAAAACAAATCAATATCCTATAAATAGAATAAGCGTGCTTTATCTGACGTGGAAGTCAGATCCACTTTTTGCGGGCTGCAAGTGACTTTCGGTTCCTGTCTATCGATTATGCTTGACTGTCCTTCAGTTTTGTTCTATTGGTTTCTCTTTAATTATCTTGTTGGTTTGCACTGTATCTTGCCTGTTAGGTTCCTTTGTTGGGTTCCTCTATATCTTTCTATCTTTTCTTTTTCAATTTACACACTAAGTTGTGTTGTCGGTTCTCTTTGCACTTAGTCATCTTTGGTGATCTCTTTCTATCTGATCTTCAATTTTCTCTATCCTATCTTTTGGTGTATGATTACCAAAAGTGTTGTTTGCATACTAATGTAAAATTAATGTCATCAATCTCCCCCTTTGACATTAGTATCAAAAATTGATATGTGCAAAATACTAACAAAATGTTAAGTATATACAACATATATAATCCCTAGTCATTTCATGACTCCCCCTATGTAAATGCCGGTATATCTGTACATATGATACCTTTTCCTCCTTCATATCATTTTCCATCTTTATATATTATTTTCCCCATATGACTATACATATGCATATTTACCTATTTCCCATCTGAATGAATTAATATACATATCATTTTCCCTTTTATTTTCTACTCATATCATATTCCCCCTTTTTTTATATTAAGGGCAAAGGTCTTTACCATAGAGCTTATCAAAAATGTGGGAGTGTGAAGAATTAATGTCTTCCATCATTTTATCCCATTGTTCTTTTAGGTTCTCAAGAGCCATGTGCTCGAGTGTGATCTTGGATTGCATGTCATAGATGTTGTCTGCTACAGACATCTCTAGGGTTCCTATCAGTTGCCTTACTGAACTGATATGTTGTTGAAGCACTGTAAGGTTTGGTAGAAGTTGAGATTGGAGCTCGGTTACTTCTTCCTTAAAGTGTGTCTCTACTTCCCACATTTCCTTCCTTAACTGTTTAATCTCAATGATCTTTTTATCATGTAATTTAACTGCATTATCTCCATTAGTGGTTAAGCTATTTGCACTGTTTGCTAGATCTGTATCCATCTTTGCAATGTTGTCACTATTCTCTTTAGAGAACTTTTCTATTGTGCTCAGTTGTTGAATCAAGGTTATATCTTCAATTATAATTGGATCTAATTCAGTGATGAATTCTGATAGCTTTACCTTATTAACTGCCACTTCTTGGCTGATGTTTTCAATAAGCTTTTGTTGGTACTTTAGCTTTTCTCTCTCCTTAGTTTCCTTCTCAACATCAATATTTTGAGTTGTTATTGCATCAGTAAGATTTGCTAATTGATCTAGAATGGGCTTGTTCTGATCAATATCAACATCAGGTACAATCTGGTGCAAGATGTCCCTAGTTGTCTCCATTACCATGGAGTCCCTGTGTTGTTTCTTTAGCTTCTCCTGAAATGCCTTTCTTTGGCATATTTCTTCGTATTCTTTTAATGCTTCAAAATAAAGTGTAGATGGGTCACACTTTGGTATTTCAATAAGTTCATCCAAGGTGACTTCCAACTTATTCTTCTTTTATTTCTTCTTCTTTTGTGAATCACTAGAATGTAAAACCATTGCCAATTTCTTGGCTTTCTCAGTTGTGCTCGATGAAGTTACCTGTTGTGCTTCTTTTTGCTTCTTGGTGTCAATTTCAGCTTGTAGGGTGTCTATAGACATCTCCACATTCACCTTAACATCTTCGATAGCATGTTTTTTAGTTTCCTCGGGAGTACCATATTTAGGTTTGTCTCCTTCATCGGTGTCCTTAGCTTCATCATTATTTTTTTTTGTATTCTTATCTGTTGTATCTGCATCCTTTTCTTTATCTCCTCTAGTAACCGTATCAGTATCAGTTACATTTTGAGTAGATTTAATGTCTTGCTGACCATCGATGTTTTCTTTCTTTTCTTCTTCCCCTACATCCTTGGGAGTATCATTTTCAGGTGACTTGTTTGATTCTTGCAGAATATTAATAGCTTGTATCAATATTGGCATGTTGTCTGGAATGTTTATTTGTGCAGTATCAAATGTTGTGCCCTTCTCATTGATTGTGTCCTTTGCAATAGTGACATCTTCATCTTTATTTATTTCCTCTATTGGGCCATCAATGATGTAAATGATATTTGTATCCAACATGTTGTCATTTTTGGTGTCTATCCATGACTCATCTACAACATCTGCATTCTTGTTGTCAGTTCTGACATATTCTTCCTTGTCTAACTCAACAGATGTTTCATCTTGAGTTGCCTTATCAACATCTTTTTGTTGTAGGTATTTGTCAGGGCTTTCCTCCTCAGTGGGTCTTTTCATAATTTTACACCATTTCTTATGGCTATCCTGTTCAAGCTCTATAAGCTTTCCTTCAAGAAATTTATATGCTCTCAACTTCAGTGGGAACTCATTTTTGTACTTCTCCATCATTTAATCTATTTCTACCTTCTTTGATTTAGGTGGCATGAGAGTAACAAGTACTCTTTCTCTTATTTATTTCTCATTCTCCAAAGCACATCGGGAGTATAGTCTATCCAAGAGTTCCCTTGGTACATGATTGCCTTAAAACTAAACTGGTACATATTTAGATTTATAAATTTTTTCTATGATGGCATCCTCTATTTTATTCTGATCCTCTAGATCTAGTTTCAGCCATCTTCTAATCTTTGAATCTGTAATTGATCCTAAGTTTGCAATAGATTTACAAATATCATCAATAGATTTTGGATATTTTACCTTGACACTTTCTACTTCTATAGCTTCATCTTTCTTGATGTCTTCAGTATCCTCTCGGGTTTTGATGAACTTCCTTCCTCTTTTGTTTTGACCTCTCTTCGGTGTGGCAGCTTTCCTTTTGTATGTTCTTACCTTTCCTTTCTTCAAAGGTGAAGGAGTAGAATCCTTTGATGTTTGGCTTCTTGTTCTAGAATTAGTTGTTGTCCTTGGCTTCTTAGTTAGTGGAGGAGGTGGTGAATCTGACTCTATTTCCTCAGAGTCATCCTTTTCCTCAGTTTAACTGATAGATAATTGTTCTTTAGTTTCTTCCTCCTGTTCAACTTTCTCATCCTGTTTGGTTTCTTCCTCATTTGCCGACAGTATTTTCTTGAGATTCTTCACCATCTTGTCCTTTTTCCTAACAATTTTCTTAACAACCAGGCCAGATTTTATTCTTATCTTGGCCTCTTCATATGTTCCAAACTTGGGTTGTTTCTTATCTAATGGTTCATTAATCAAGGCATCAATTGCCTTAGTTGTAAGATCAATGTTTATTTCATACTCTAATGGTTGTAACCATGTTGTCCTTAGTACAGTAGTTTTAATGTAAGTATTATCTATATCAACCATAAAACATATCTCATCTTTATATTTTTCAATGAGTTGTTCGGGGATTCTTACCCTCTTTTGCATTCAGTCTTTGAATACATTAAAGTATTCATCTATGACTATCTCAAATTTATCTCCTAGTGATGCTATGTGCTCACTAATTTTCATGGTGATTGGTTTGGTGTTGTCCCATTTCATATCTCCTACTGATGGGAATTTTTCTTAAAAGTAGAAGAACATACACATTATGAGTGAGCCAAACTTACATGTGTTTGACTTCACATTCCTGATAGTCTTTAAGTTATCTTTCAAATAATTTATTAGAAGTTTAGATAGGTCTAATTTTGTTCCTTTCTTCAAAATTTTGTAGGCCATGTCTACTGCACCTGATTCTATGTTGTTCAACCTTCTTTCTTGGAAGAATTTTTAGCCTAGAATGCATGCACCAAGTTTGATCTAATCATCAGTTATGGTGGTAACTTTCAGTCCTCTATCATCCCATTTGGCTCTTGTCATCTTCTCGGTCTCAGCCTTAGGTGGATGCTTCAGTGCCTTTACTTTCTCATTTATAGGGTAACCGGTGACCGCATGGATGACATCTTAGGTTATCACCTCTGGTTCATCAAGCCATAGCTTGTGGTTATGCATTCGACTTAGTACTAACCAAATCCATTTGGTTTTGAAAACCTTCAGGAACATTAGGGTATTGGTGAGCCCTTTTACTTCTATATGCTTGTGTTCATCTTTTAGTGTTCCATCTTCATTGCATAGCTTCTTATAAGCTTCTTCAACTTCTGAAGTTCCTATCTCTGCAATCTTGCAGTATATGAAAGATTGAATGTCTTCCATGAGAAAAAACCTAGCTGGTATGCATGAGAATGCTCCAGTGTTGTTGGGTTGTGAGGAAACCTCAGGATGAATCTTGTAGTTAGGTTCCTCGCATGCCAAATTCTTGATGATTTTTAGCTCATCCTTCTTTGTGTTCTTGGATTTCACAGTTCTTGATGTCAAGGCCATTTTCATAATTTAGGGCTTCCTGTGAAATGCGAAAAAATAGAGTTGTCGGTTGTATAGAACTTATTGTTTACTCTTGAATTTTATTTTTGAAGTGCTATGAAGTGTTGTGTGTTGATTTGTGGTCGCTCTATGATTCAGTCGCTTTCTGCTCAAAAATTGCCTTGATCGCACTGCTCTGGTTGTCGTGAACAATGAGTTGTCTCATTTCCCTATTTATAATTGATGGCCTAAAATGTGTGTCATAAATTCTTACCAACTTCTCGGTGTATGAATGTGTATTTTTTTGATGAATACTTCTCTTTCCTTTGGTGAAAATCATAACATTTGGAGTAGTCATTATTCCTTTTTCCTTTTACCAACGGCTTTCAGTGTCACAGACAACTTGTTCACTTTGCTTGTTTACCGACGAGGCTCTGTTTACACTTAGAAACTTTGTTTTCTTATGTTAACCAGCGCTTCTCAGTAAGTGTAGGTAGTTTTAGCTTTGAGTGTATACTGACAAGTTTCGATATGAATGCCTGATAGCATAGTTATCATAGATTTTAACAAGTAATACCATGATGCATCTTTACTTATGCTAATTTGGCATTATATCAACATATTATGGAACTGATGTAAAATAATAGCTTTGGGTAATGTAGTTCCATACTTACTTGTTCTACTTAGGTGGGGGTGGTGATGTCACCAGATCCATTGGATGGGGTGTCACCATTTGCATTGCTCATTCCAGCTTCATCATTGTTTGAATCTTTTCTCCACATTTTGTCTCTAGCTCTCCATATGTCTTCAATAGTGTTTCCATTGGGATATGTACTTGTCTCTTTCATTCGTTCTTTGTAGTCTTTCTTGAGATGACCAACTTTATGACAGAAAAAGCATGCCATTCTGGGGTTAGTCTAGCCTCTAGACTTTCTAGTCCACTGTCTCATATAGTTTGCAACAATGTGACCATATCTTCCACATGTAAAATTTGTCCAAGTATTTTAATCCCATGTGTACTAGTTACCGACTCTCTTCAGTTGATAGGGAGTTTCTTGACCTTTAGGCTTCCACGCTTGCATTTTATTTTTCCAACATTCAAGAGTTGTGTACCCATTCATTTTTCAAGTAGGACAATATTTTTCCATGTATTTTTCCTTCTTTGGTTGTTTCATCTCATACTTACATTCATATGCTTTATGTCCTTTCTTGTTACATTTATAACAAAAACCTATGAATGGAGATGTAGATTTAGGAATACCTTTCATTTTGCCTCTGCATACATTTGGTTTATGGCCTTGCTTTCCACAGTGATTGCATGTAAGCTTTATTGGTCTTGAATTTGTTTAGACATTCTTTGGATCATTTTGATTTGATGATTCTTCATTCTCGGTAAAACCTAGACCGGTATTATTGTTGACTCTTCATTGTCCTTCAATAAAATCATCCATTCTTTTATTGCTTTCTTCAACTTTCTTGATAATTTCATTATGTTGCTGCTGAATTCTTATTTCATATTTCAACTTTTCATTATCATCTCTTAGTTCACTAATAGCTTCAATTCTTTCAATGAGTTTAACATTTATTCTATTTACCTCTTGACTCATAAGAATAATATGATTTGTAATCTCATGGTGATGCTCTGTAAGTCTTTGTATTTCTGACTCTTTTTCTTGTAGATTTTCTATAATATTTCTTCTATCATAAATAGCTAGTGTTCTTTCTTTCTCAGATTGTCTAGCATTGTTCATGACATCAATCATCCTTACCATCTATGTCTCTTGACTAATTTGTAGAGATTTAACTTTTCTAGCTAGATGTAGATTTATTTTAGTTAGGCTTGTGATGCTTTCTTCTGATGTATTTGATGTTTTGCTTGTAGTTGATCCTGAAGACTCAAAGAAATCTGGTATCTCTTCCTCATGATAATCTGTCTCATTACAGCTAGATTCCATATTCTTTCTTTCATCTAGGAGTTATCTCATATTGATTCTAGCTTCTTTATACTATTCATAGAACATCTAAATTTCAAGCTTCTTATTCTCAATATTCTTATCAAGTATGTACTTCTCTATTGTATGATCTTTCTCTTAAGCCTATAATCTTTCCAAGAAGAGACTTCTAGCTCTGATACCAATTGTTTGGATTAATGAGAAGTATGTACTAAGAGGGGAGGGGTTAATCAATACCTCTAAAAATTTTGTATCCTTTAATCAATTAACCTTTGTAATCAATTGTATATCCATTCAATCTGATCTATACTATCTTGATGTGAGTTATATCAATCCATAACATTAACATTTATGTGAACATTCATACAAACATTCATGAAAGTAATTTGACACATAACACAGCATATGACATCGCAGAAAACTCTTGTTAGGAAGTAAAAACTGCGGTGTGGATGGCACCCACAAAATCTTCACTATCTACAAATTGGAAGGGGTCGATTAAGGCTTATAATTTGATCACTTCTGATGATCTACCCTGTTAAGAGTATTGGTGGAGACATGTTAAAGTCTACTCTATTAGGATCTTTAGCAACACTATTGAGTGTGCACTTAGTTAAGAGATTTGTATTTGGACTATTAAATCCACCTTTCTTGAAAGGATTTTTACACTTTTCTCCACTTGTTATAATGATATAAAATTACAAATTGACTTGGTAAATTCAATCTCCTATTGCTGATATAGATACAATTTAGTTACATGAAAAATATTATCACCTTATTTTGATTGACTAATACCTCTGATTCTCAGTATCCTCTGTTCTTGGTTCAGATAACCAAATTCACCTTTTGTTGTTCTTGTTCTTAAAACTCTCAATCTGATCCATAGATGTGCTCGTTCACTTCATTCATGTCCTCCTCTCTATTCACATCATTTTTCATCCTCTATAATGAATGATTGCATCATCTATTTATAAGATGGATTTACATCATCAATTTTTGAGAAAAAAAATGTTAACTCTAAGATCAGGTTTACAACTTGTACCTAGTTCTCCTAGTCTATGTGTTTTAAATCAGTTAGACTGATTAAAGAACTTCCATTCATGTTTCTTGTCCCTAAATAAATGGATTTAAAAACAAATCAATATCCTATAAATATAATAGGCTTTATTTATCTGACATGGAAGTCAGATCATCTTTTTGCGGGCTACAACTGACATTCAGTTCCTGTTTGTCGGTTATGCTTGACTGTCCTTCAGTTTTGTTTTATTGGTTTCTCTTTCACTGTCTTGTTGGTTTGCACTATATCTTACATGTTGGGTTCCTTTGTCAAATTCCTCTATATCTTTTTGTCTTTTCTTTTTTGGTTTACACACTAAGTTGTGTCTTTGGTTCTCTTTGCACTTAGTCATCTTTGATGATCTCTTTCTATCTGATCTTCAGTTTGCTATGTCCTGTCTTTCGGTGTATGCTTACCGAAAGTGTTATTTGCATACTAATGGAAAATTAATGTCATCAAAATCAAGTGGAGGTCATAGTTGGATTTTGTTAGTGAATGATTATTTTACCAATTGGGTGGAGGAAATTCCAACTAAAAAGGGTACAAGTGCAGTTGTCATTGGATTTTTGACAAAAAATGTGATCACTAGGTTTGGTGTTCCAATCAAGCTAGTAATCAACAATTCCATGTGCTTTAGATCTGAGGAGTTTTTTTATTTCTACTCTGATATGGGAATTTTCATATCTTACTCATCCCCTTACCATCCACAGGCTAATGGGCACGCAGAATCAAGTAACAAAAGTATTCTACAAATTTTGAAAGAGGCCCTAGAGAGTAACAAGAGAGCTTGACATGCAAAGTTAAAAATTTCTTTCTCAACAGATAGAATCACTATCAAGAAAGCCACAGGAAAGTCTCCTTTTGAACTGGTATATGGTGTTTGGTCAAGAATTTCTGTTAATAATTTACTTCCAATTTATAAGTTCATCCAGGATGAAGAGATTGAGGTTTCTGAACCTATGCAAGAGAGAATGGTGCAACTAGTAGAATTGGATGAAGTGAGGAAAGATATTCAGAGGGAGAATGTTAAACTACATAGAGGATGAAATACCTTTTTGACAAAAGGGCCAACGAAATAAAATTCCATCCTGGTGACTTGGTATTGCAATGGAATGCCAGGATTGAAGACAAAGGAAAACATAAGAAATTTTAATTATTGTGGTTAGGACCTTTTTTTATCTGTCAAATTTATGATAAGGATTCATATCTCCTAAAGAGTATGAATGATGAAGAATAGGAGTTTCCAGTGCATGGACAGTTCCTGAAAATTTTCTTTAATTAAATCAAACTTTCCATGCACAGTAGTTGTATCTTATGTATAGGTGTGTTTCCTTCTGTTGTGTGTTTCTTTCCCTATTGTGTGTTTTTTTTGGCAATAGGTTAGTGCAGTTGTGGTCTTCTTTCCCATAGATCCATTTTTCTTTTTGTAAACTTGCGTTTAAGCATCCTTAGAGAGAGCCACTATTGGATATATATCTGGTTTCTATGTGTATCTAAATTTTTTGGGTTCCCAGTGTGAAATTGCCTAAAAGTGTCAAGTCTTGTCTAGGGTAATGCCAAAATTCCTTGTAAATTGTCATGTCTAAGCTTTCAAATGGTGGAAGTTATGAAAACCCTAAGTCTAGGGCCATAACCTGTTTAAATAAAAAACTTAAATGTTCTTGGTTGTGTTCTATTTTGAAGTTACTTTATCAACTAACTTAAGGCTTTTTATCCCATGTGTTCTTTTTAAACAAGGACGCATTCAATTTATCCTAAGTCTTTAGCACTTTAATAATCCCTAATTTTGAAGCCCGCAAGTCTTTTATTTGAAATCATGTATTGTGTAACTTTGTTTTGATTCAATGGTTAACTTAATCGCTTATGATCAAGATGCGAAAAATCTAACATATAAGTCATTAAGTGGTGACTCCACGTGTCTTGGCAGGCCCGAGATTTGTAAAAAAAATTTTGATAAACTGCAGTCAGATTACCTTTAATCTGACGGTGGACTTAATGACTTTATCCAAAGATGTGAAAGATCTATCATTCAAGCCATTAAGCCATGTTTTTGCATCTCCTGGAGATGACATGGGTAAAGTCCATTGAAAAAGATAATAAAATTGCTATCTTAGAGGGAAAACAAATATCTCAATTTTCTCCTCAAAGGATGATAACACAAGATCCACATCCACCTGCTACATCTAGCCCAATTGTAACTTTTCCTCCTTCCCATATGCCATCAAGTCCTATTACACAAGAAGACTTGGAATTAGAAAGGGAAACATTAATTGCTAAAAGGACCAAGTTAGAAGAATCAAAGAAGAAATGGGTTGAATACTCTACAACATTTAAAGAAGTAGAGGCATGGGTACTGCAAAGTTATTCTAATAAAATACATGCCACTCTCATGCAGTGTACTAAGGAATTAAGTCTTGCATCCATTTATTAGCTAGGAAATAAAGTTATTAGCATAATGAATGAGTATGATACATATAAGGATAAGTGGGACCTGATCATGGATAGATGAAAAGGAAAGATGGTTGAATTGAAATTTTTCTATTCCACATCCAAGGAAGAAAACAATATTGATATTGTACTAACCAGCACTTATAAATGCCTCAAATTACTAATGGACATGGACATAAAGAGAAGCATCATCATTAGGAAGGTAGAAAATTTGAGGAAAGAATATTCAAAGGATCGCTATGAGATGTTTTCTAATATTTTCAAGAAGAGTGGTGGGATAAAGAGTGAAGAATTGTGGCTAAGAAAAATGAATGAGGCATTGGCAACCATGACCAATGGTATTTTTACTTTGGAAAGCACGCTTTTTTTTGTCCAAACTGTGGAAATCATTAGCAAAGCCAGGTCATTTTTTGAATTCTGGAAAGAGGAAATTGAGAAGCCAAGTGTCAATTAGGATGAGATTAACAGTATAAAAGATGAACTCATTGGTTTCTCTTGGCCAAGTGATGAGGTGTATACCTCCTGGAAGGATAGATACAATGCAGTTGATTAGGGAGAAGATGATAATGTGTAAAAGGCAACAAATGACAGTGTTTCCCAACAGTTTGAATGAGATAAGAAAAGGAAAAAGATTCTACATCAACAAGATCAAGGACAACAGATTCCAGATGGTCATTTCCGAACAATTTTAAAGAAAGTACAATAATCAGGAGCTCAGAGGAAAAACTACTTTGAATATCTTGTAACAAAAGTGGTTATCATTCCACTTGTTATTTTTTCCTATATATGGGTCGTAGGTTTTGTCTTTTAGCTCAGTCATCTGACACTTGTTGTATCCTTGATTTTTAAGGATTCGAAGATGACTAAGGAAAACTATATATTGAAAGTTAGAAGACTTTGTAAAGGATGGTGAATTTACAACTGCAAAGAAGACTTGATATTTTGTTTAGTTTTTTCAAGCTTTGGTATGTCTGAATGCATTGAAGAAGAAGATATTAATAAAATATAGAGGAATCTCTTGTTTCAGATCTATGGTGTATTTTGGTACTTTTGTTCATGCTCTTGTATGTTTAGTTTGTAAGGCATTTTAAACATACTCGTTATAAGGTAACTATGAAATTACTTGTGAGTTTCCTTCAAGGAGGGAGTTAGTCTTATGAGTAATTCCAGAGGGATGGGTATTAGTATGAAAATTTGATACTTGGATGTGAGAATGAGAGGATAGTTTGTAAGGAATTCTATCTGAGATTTTATTTGTGTTCTTATTAATTTATTTTCTATGGATTTACATCTCATTGGACTCTTTGCCCAGGATTAGGCACTAGTCTAAGTTCTGATAATTAGTTCTCATCATCAATCATAAATAAAATTAACCTTTACATTTATGTTACTGAGAATATTCATGTTTGATTTTATTCAAAAGGTATAATTCATTTTACTAATTCCTTTAAGAGTGAATCATTAGGTTAACCTTCATAAGTCTAAAAACTTTAAAAAGAAGAAGGATGAAAATCCTTGTTTTACTATTGTCTTCTATTATCATGATTATATTTTGGCTTGTTAGGTCTTGTATCAAGTTGATTACATCCACCTATAATGTATTTCATCATTTGATGCAATAAATGATAATTGAAGAATCAGTGTAATCCCCAATCCATTGATAAGTTTATTGTTAGGCAGTAATTTGTATAAGGTGCACCCACCTAAGTTTGTGGATCTCAAAGTGTAGAAGGATTACACCTTTGTTAATTAGCATTTTCCCTCTATGAATCAAGAATTTGGAATCTGAGAGTTAAGATTGATAGCTATATTGTGATTCAATAAGAAAAAGTGCTAAAAAATTGGCGACTCTACTGGGGAGTAAAGAGTTTTATAGCCTAGATTCTCTGGTGCAGTAATTTTCAAATCTTTCAATCCAATCTCAATTTTTCCCATCTGAGTCACACTAGCAAATTGGTGACTCTACTGAGGAATTGATTTAGTGTTATAGAGTCATGTTCATCAAAGAATTAGTCCTTGTGATATTAAGAATAAGTCTTTTTTCCTCATAATTGTTAGGGTGAGTTTATTTTGTTTATATGTCATTGCACATTGCTTGAAGGTTTTGATCTTGAAGATGATACTAATCTTGTCTAATATAGATTGAGTGGTGACCATAGATTCTCTGATTTAATCTAGTATGTGCTTTTGAATCAAATATACAAGGGGAAGTGGATCTGCAATGATATAGACAGCAAAAGATAGTATTCTTGAGTTTTCAAACTTAGTCAAGGTGAGGAGTTATTAAGAAACTTTGCATTTAGGTTTCATTCAGACTTATTCTTATATGAGAAAGTCTAAGTTGGGACAAGTTTCTCAGCTTATATATATATATATATATATCCTTGCAAAGAGGTGGTGACTCTAATCTATGTGCACTCCAGTTTTGCATAAGTGAACATATTGAATATACTAGTCTATTTTAAAATATGAGTCAGCAAAGAAATACTAGATCCTATTTCAAAGCTAATTCTGAGAAGGATATTGGAGAAGAGCTCCATACACCTGGAAGGAGTAAATGGTCCAAGAGAGGTGTGTCTAAACATGATTCCCCAAGTACCTCTAAGGGGAGGATGGAAACCCCTATTCTAGAAAGGTCATCTTCATTTGAAAGTGTAGAACCCATAGGGCCAATTGATTCTCATAGAGATGATGCAAACTTTGATCCTTTCAGAGATGGGGAAACTACTGATGTAGGTTTCTTCCCTGCAAAAGAAACTTTACCTCCACCAAAAGAAAATTATGCTGCTAAGACAACCTCTTTTGATTCTGATAAGTTAAGAGATGAGGTTCTGGCTTCAGAAGAAAGGAAAAGGAGAAAGAAATAGAGATATCAAATTCAAGGAAGAGGCATGAGCAAGAATTATATGACTTACCAGTAGAGAGAGAAGAACTCTTGGCTGAAACAAGAAGAAATGACCTCAAGGCTAAGAGCCAAAATGAAAAGGTTAAAGGCCTAGATATAGACTTGTTTGGTGATCTTGATGATTTGAGGAAGAAATTTGCAAATAAGACATCAAATTCTGGCAAAGATGAATTTGAAGGAAGTGGAACTGTCATCAAACAATTGCACCTATATGAGGTTGAACAAAGTGCAAAACCTAAGAAAAGCACTAAGGATGTTCTCAAAAAGGGTAAGCAAAAGTTTATTGGTGTTACAATAGAAGAGCCTAAGAAAAACATGACTATCCCTGCAGGAATTCCTCAAGTTGATCTTGAGCTTGAACAAGCTAGAAAATCCAAGTAGGACCTAGCCAAACAACTGGAAAAGTTAGAATTAGAGGTTGTTGTAGCTGATATGAGGATGAAAATATCTCTCTTAAATGCTACTACCAGCACTACTGTGACTATTTTTATGCCTATAAATCATGGTATTCAGCAAAAAAAATCAATCTACTGGCCCTAGTCCAAACAATCAAGGTGTTGGTCCTAAAAATCAAACTTCTGGCCCAAGTGTGGTCGCTCAACCAGCTGGCCCTGATCCAAGAACTCAATTTTCTAAACTAAAGCAAAGTGTTCCCCCACCTATTCAAAATAAAAAAGGAACAACTCAACCAAGTGGTAACAATATGCTGGGAAATGGAGAGTTGCGGAGGGGAGAGGAGAGTAATAAATGGAGAGTTGTGAAGAGGAGAGGAGAGAGGGCGGGAGCCCAAATTCAAATTTGAAACTAGGCAGGAGAGGGACTAGTGTGAACACTGTAGATGTTTTAGGGCATAGTAAGCCAAAGGATGGTGTTGACAATGTGAAGCCAGGGAAGGATCCCGATGCTAGACTCACGTCTGGTGACCTGGGGGGCCCAGCTCAAAAACATCAGGAGATAGGCCGGAGTGCAGCAAAAATTTGGCCTCCCTCTTTGGGGTCAATCCTGGTAAGTCTTCCTTACCATTGGTCAAGAATATATCAAGTCCTTCACAGGGTTGTTTTTCTTTGGATACCCCAGACTAGATTATTGATCACACCATAGGCAGAATGAGTAACTCCCCGATTGGAAGATTCATGGGGATGAGACCCAACATTGAAGTGGTTAGAGCTTATGCTAGTAGGAAATGGGATCTAAAAGGGAAAGTTGATGTGGTTACTATGTCAAAAGAGTGTTTGTCCTTCTTCTTTTCTAGGAGGATAGGATAAAAAATTTGTGCAATGGGCCCTAGATGTTTGGAAAAAATACTCGGATTCTTAAAAAATGGAGCCCTAATCTAGTTTTCAAGGAAGATGAAGTCAAATAGGTTTTAGTTTTAATAAATCTCCATGGCCTTCCTCTTGAATACTAGACGGAAGAAATTTTTTTGGGGATAGCTAATACCTTTGGGGAGCTCCTGTCAATAGATATTGTCACTGCTTCAAGGAGAAGATTAACATTTTCTAGGATATGTGTGGGTATTACTCAAAATATTGATATGCCAAAAACAATTAACTTCTTCTCTAAACTAGCGTCATGGGAACAAAAAATAGAATATGAGTCAGTCCCTTTTGCGTGTTTCCACTACAAGAAGGTGGGACACTGGGCTAAGAAGTGCCCTTCAAAGATTATCTAGAAAATGACTAAGCAATGGATACCAGTGGGAAGAGTGAAGAAAGATGGAGAGGAAAAATCCTTGGGAGTCCCTAGTAAGAGCATTAACAATGATGTTTCAAATATAGAAAATATTCAAGATGGTAGAAATAAGATATTAAGTGGGGAGTCTGAAAGTAAGGTAGGTAATGAAAACCCTAAGATCAACATAGAGACACAAAGGGAAGAAGGGGAGATTCAGGAAGAAAATCAGCAAGAGATGATTGATATAGTCGACATAACAGTAGAGGAAGAAAAAGAATAGCCTTTGGCTCAAAAGGATTAGAATAAAAGGGGATCAGAGGATAGAAACCAAAAAAAGGAGGAGGAAAAAGTCTGGAAGGATGATTTCTAGGGGTTAACTAGTCAAGGTTCATCAAATATTCTTCATAAATCTCCTCAAGAGATCAGGAAGATATCTTTTGAAGTTAAGACTCCTAAATGGGGGGATGCTGAAGACATAGGTCATGCTCTATCAGTTATCTAGAGTGATGCAGAAAGTAATGGGGACAAGAAAAAATCTAAGAAGGATAAAGAAAAGAAAAATAGATCAATGGAAACAAGAAGTAAAAAATTAGGAGATGTGGGAGTAATGTTGTCTTCCGCAGGATGCCCTTCGAATCAAAAAGCTAGATTCAAGGAGACTAAAAAGAATATTGCAGATGGAAGTCAACCCATTATAATGGAGGTGGGATCCTTTACTAAGGTATGAAGATCATTTCTTGGAACATAAGGGGACTAAATAATCCACATAAACAAGATATTGTTAGGAGTATGATAAGAGATAATAGACCTGATATTTTCTAAATTCAGGAAACCAAAATGTTAAAAGAGAAAGTGGAAAAGCTTAGATTCTTTAAAAATGGCAATATTTGTGGAGGTGACTCAGAGGGTGCTTTTGGGGGTATTTCTACTGTCTAGAATTGTGATTTTATCAAAGGGGATATTATTTATTAGTGGAATAATGTTATGTTTATAAGATTTAAGCATCTAAAAGACAATACTTCTTGGGTTTTAACTAATATTTATGCCCTAATTCTAAAAAGGGGAGAGAGGTTTTTTGGACTAAGCTCTCCTCCCTAAGAAATAGTTTTATTGATGAGGAATGGCTTGTTATGGGAGATTTCAATACTCCTTTAAAAGAAGATGAAAAACAAGGAAGTAGCCTAACGAATTTGGATAGCAGACTTGATCTGATTGATTTTTTTGACAGCCATTTTCTCCATGATATAGATTTGAAAGGTTTTAACTATACTTGGACTAATAGAAGAAGTGGATAGGATCTTATCCAAGTTTGACTTGACAGAGCCTTGATTACTAATGACTGGTTTTCCCATTACTACTACTCTTTATCGGCCCATGTGAGGGTTGGATCAGATTATAACCCTATCACTTTCCTAGCGGATTTTATTTCCAAGAAAAATAAATTCCCTTTTAGATTTGAAAAAATGTGGACTATGCACCCTCAACTATAGCATAAGATTCAAGGTTGGTGGAGTATTGAAATCCATGGTACTGCCATGTTTATTCTTGCTAAAAAACTTAAACATGTTAAGGATAACATTAAAGACTAGAATAAAGATACTTTTGGTAACATTTTTTCTTCAAAAGCCACTATTAATATGGATTTGAAGGATATTCGGGACTGCATTCAGAAGGAAGGTTATGTGAGGGTTACTAGAGAATAGGAGAATGAAAATTTGGTTGAGCTCCATGATATTATAGCTAAGGAGGAAACCTTATTGAGACAAATATCCAGAGAGTTTTTCCTTAATGAAGGGGACGGGAATACCAAGTACTTTTTCATGTCCACTCTTAAGCATAGACAGGCTAATAGAATCTCTCATTTAAAAATCAATGGTGGTACTTTGGAGGATGAAGAGGTTATTAGGATGGAAGCTAAAAATTATTTTCAAAATCTCCTAACAAAAAATAGAGACCTGAATAGGGATGATCAAAGAGATCTATTGGGATGCATTCCCCATATGCTGAATGAGAATCAGAACTCGGTTCTTAATGCTATCCCCTCTAATTCTGAAATCAAAAAGGCTATCTTCTCCTTTGAAGGAGCTAAAGTGTTGGGACCTGATGGTTTCCCTATATTCTTCTTTCAAATTTATTGGCATATTATTGAAAGAGATGTGACAAATTCTATCAAGGAATGTTTTGGGTCCAGAAATTTACTGAAGGAGTTAAATGGAACTTTTGTTGCCTTAATCCCAAAAAAATAGGGACATGATAAAATGGATCAGTTTTAGCCTATAAGATTATGCAATTTGGCCTACAAGATCATCTCTAAAGTCTTGACCTCTAGGATTTTATCTATTCTCCCCTCTCTGATACCTTGGCAACAAAATGGTTTTGTGCCAGGAAGACAAATTTTGGATTCTATAATTTATGTCCATGAGAATGTGCATTCTTTGGTTATGTCTAGAAAGGAAGGCCTCATCCTTAAACTAGATCTCTCTAAAGCCTATGATAGGGTGGATTGGGAGTTTCTTTTGAAAGTATTGAGTGATTTTGGTTTTAACCAGAAGAGTACTGATCTTATCTTTCAGCTTGTGTCTTCAGCTACCTTATTATTTTTGGTCAATGGGTCTCCCACCCCTTTCTTCAAATCTACTAGAGGGTTGAGGTAGGGGGTCCCCTTTCTCCTGTCCTTTTCATTATTATGGTAGAATGTTTGGGTAGGTTTATGGAAAAATGTGTGAGGGATGGAGAAATCAAGGGATTTTGTCCCTCTTCTGCTAATCAAGTGTGTCCTCACCAACAGTTTGTTGATGATTCGGTTATTATGGGAGAGGCCTCGGTTAAAAATGCTACTTATATTAAGAAAGATATGAACAAATATGGGAATGCCTCTGGACAAACTATTAACTAGGAAAAAATCTCAGTGTTCCTCTTTAATGTCCATGAGAAAAGGAAGATCAGAATCTTGAGGATTCTGGGGTGTGATTTGAGGACCCTCCCTAGAACTTACCTTGGGCTGCCTCTCTACTTAGAACCCCCTGACACTTTTTGGAGCTCTCTTGTGGATAGATATCATAGTAAAATTGCAGGATGGAAAGGACTTATGTTGAGCCAAGTGGGCAAGATTCAGCTTCTCAGAGCTACCCTTCAAGGTCTCACTCTATATGCTTCAAGCATCTTCAAAATCCCCAAGAATTTTGGGGATGCTATTGAAAAAATTCAAAGAAATTTCTTATGGACTGGTATGGAAAAAAAGAAGAGGATTGCTCTATTAGCTTGGGAAAAAGTTTTTAGACCTATTATTAAAGGGGGACTTGGCCTCCGAAGAATCGAAAATCTTAACAATCATCTCCTGGCCAAATTGATCTAGAGATACTACAATTCCAAGGGAGAATTGACCCTAATTTGGAACAATAAGTACAATAAGGACCACCCTAACTTTATTTCTTTTCTTGATGATGACAAGATATCTGGAGGATCTTTTAAATGGAGGAATGCAATGAAAAATAGGGATATCATTAGAAAAGGAACAAGATGGAAATTTGGAGATGGCAGGAATGTTCTCTTCTGGGAAGATGAGTGGATTTTATAGGCTCCCTTTAAGGACTGTCCTCGATGGCAGAACTTTGAAAATCTCTGTAAGGATAGATTTGGAAGGAAAGTGGAAGATTATTGGGAAGGAGACCACTGGAAATATTTGACTATTATTGACATTTCGATGGGACAACTTAACCAAATTCTAGAAACTAATAAGGAGTTTGAAGATCTGATTGAGCCTTTTTAGGCTAAGGCCCAAATAAAGGATCTTACTCCTAAGATCAATGTTTTTCTGGATCCTTCTACAAAATAAAGTCCTAACTATTGACAACCTTATGAGAAGAGGGATGAATATTGTAAATAGATGCTAACTTTGCAAGTAGAATGCTGAGAATGTTGATCATATGACTATTCATTATCCTTTTGTTAGGGTGATCTAGGATAATTTTCTTTGCCTTTTTAATATTTAATGGGTTTTCCCTGAAAATTTGAAGGGTCTTTTTAATTCTTGGATTCATCATTCAGAAAATGATACTATTTGTCAAGTTTGGAAATTTTCCCTTCCCTATATTTGTTGGGGAATCTAGAGAGAAATGAATGACAGAGTTTTTAGGAATAAAGAGACTTCTGCCAAAGAGGTTTTTTACAAGATAAAGCGAGCTATTAAAGAAAATGTAGTTTTAAAGGAGAGAATTATGGAACCAATCTTGGAGGAGGATATTTCCTTTCTTCAAAAATGGAAGATAAAATGTAATTTTAGGAATTAGGATAACAAAATAACCAGAGACAATGCTAGGTGGGAGTGCCCACCTAGGGGGTGGATAAAATTCAACTGTGATGGGGCCTCGAAAGGCAACCCAGGGGTGGCAAGATGTGGGATTGTTATTAGGGATGAGAACGGGGTTTGTAAGGGTATCAAAGTTGTCCCTATTAGCTTTCAGACCAACCATCTTGCTGAGGCCACTTCTTCCCTTCATGCTCTCATCATGGCTAAGGAAAAAGGATGCAGGAGAGTTTGGATTGAAGGTGACTCTCTCAACATTGTTAAATGCTTGAATTCACTCACCCCTACTTCGTGGTCCATTTAAAATATTATGCAAAAGGCTAAAGCCTTAATCCATTCTTTTGATAATTGTATGGTGACACATAACTATCGAGAAACCAATGGGGTGACTGATTGGGCTACCAACATGGCTTGTAAAATGGAGGCGGTGACTCATTGGGGAGGTGATGTTGACACGCCAACTCAAGTGCAGTTAATGATGAATAATGACCATTTGTGAAGCAATCAAAAAGAGATCATAAATGGTAAGTTTTAATTATTGGGTTATGGCAGAAGTGATTTGTCATCATTACTAGCTAAGGAGAGCATACTTAGTGGTAATTATTAGATCGAAGTGGCACATTTTTTGGGTTCATTTCTTGTTTACAAAAGGGAGGCGGGATATTTCAAATAGTATTTGCAAAGTCATCGACAGAGAAAATAATTTGAACCAGAGAGTAGATATGGGTGGTAAAAAGAAGCGTGTGGAACCTGCAAATTGTGATGAATGATGTGAAAGGGAAGATGTGTGGAAAATTTTGGTGGAGGGAGGTATGGCATTTTTTATGGAGAGGCTCCATGGGTGCAACTCTACTGTCACTAGAATCTTCTCAAAGACCTAGAAAAATGGGAAGGTCATGGTCGAAAACCAATATATGGAAGTCATTGAGGAGGTTATAGCGGAGGCAACTGGTATGGGGATGGAAGGGCTTAAATTTTATAGAGATAGGCTTATCTCAAATAAGGAATGGGAGAAGTTTCCTGAGGAAGATAAGGAAAGAGCTTGGCTGGTGAAGGTGGGCACCTGGTATCATGATCCTATGCATATTTCTAGACCTTGGCAATATGTTATGTTTGTTCTCATCAATTACATTACTCTGGATGGTAGATTCACTAGGGCCTATGGCCACCATTTCATTCTCCTTAACCACTTCAGACACAAAATAAAGGTTAGTCTTCCTTTGCACCTGCTCAACTCAATTGATTTTACCATTAATAGCTTGTAGATGAAATTAAAGGAGGATCACGCCTCTCACCAGGGGCTTACGGTGTTAATTTATGAAGTTCTTAAGTCCAAGAAGGTGGAGAGACCTCTGGTTAAAAGGACAAAGAAAGATAAGGAAGATACGGAAGGAGATCAGGAGGAAAGTATGCATGAAGAAGATACAGAGGATGAGGGAGAGGAGAAAAAAGGGTATAAAACCCCTAAGAAAGGAATAAAAAAGGAGTATTCTTCCTTGAAAAACCTGAAAAAAACCCACATCAAAATATTAGATAGTGAGAAGGATACATAGGATGAGAGCTCTGAGGACATCGACAGAAAAAAGAAAAAGGGTAAAATAAACCCTAAGGGTAAGAAGATGACTCTGATGGAGGAAAAAGAGACTGAAAAGGAGACCAAGGATGATGATAAGGGGACTAAACCCAAATCTGGTGGTAAGAAAAGAAAGAGGGAAGATCTCAAAACCCGCAAAGGGAAAAATCCTAGCAAGCAGAAAATCATGCTTTCCTCAGATGAGGAGGAAGACAAGGAGAAGGATGAGGGTAAAGATGATACGAACCCCACTAAGAGAATAGAGAATAAAGAACAGAAGGAGGAAGAAATGGTGAAGGAGGATTTTGGGAAGGGCCTCAAAGATAAAAACATTGGGAAGGAGGATACCCATCAAAATGATGACACTGGTAATACTTTTGAACCTGAGAATTTAGACCATGGTAAAGCATGCATTACTGATTTTGTTGGTCTAATTAGAAAAATGTTAGGAGATAATGTTGACCTAAAGAATTAAATTGAGGGTATGAGGGGGGAAATGAACATTTTAAAATGTGTTGGTATTGGGGAAAAATCTGTGGCTGAGTGTCTGGGGGGAAATGAAAGAATCTATTGGAAATTTGGAAGCACAGGTTGATTTGGTGAACAGAGTCACCAATCTGAAAAAATAATTTCAAAGATTTTGAGGATAGAGCTACTAAAGATAATAGTGTAAAGAGGATAAAGAATTTGAAAGCCAAGGTGGACAAGCCGGAGGACACGGTTCGTAAGATTGCGGATCAATCTCTGAAGAGTCTAAAAGCTTATACATGGAAGGCCAAGAGCTTAATGGAGAATCTAGAGTAGGATACTAGTGATAAGCATAGCCATTTTGTCAAGGATCTGGCTAGTCCAGGAACCTGCACTAGGGCTAGCACCAAAAAGGAGAGCCCAAGGGAGGAAAAAGAGAAGGACAAAGGTGACCTCAAAAACACTATCAATCAGATGGAGGTTATGGTGATTCAGGCCCAGGATATGGTTGGTGGCATTTAGTTGTCTCTTCCTAGGCCCTTTCCTTTTTGTGTTGTCCCTATTTATTTTTTTATCTTTGGGACTGTTGCTAGCTAGTCTATCTACTGGATTTTTTTGTCAGCTGTCCTTTCTTGGTGCCTTGGCACAGTTGTTGTTGTACTTTCTCTGAATATTTGTTTAACTTTGTTTAAAGGTTTTGGGTCCTTGTAAAACCTATTTTTACTTAATCAGAACAATGTGCTAGGAAATTTCCAAAGGAGACCTGTTCACATGAATAGATATAGATCTCTTTTCCTTGATGGTATTTTGGGTCACCCAAATGTGATCCCTAATGAGGTAAGATACAAAATCCCTAAATTCATGGGAAATAATGTCATTACTTGTGAAGAAAATTTGAAACCTTTCAGTGATAAGATAACTGATTTTGAAATTGAAAATGAAGATGTCATCAGGAAAATTTTTGTTCAGTCTTTAACAGAAGATGTTAGGGATTGGTTTAGAAATTTACCTAATGATAGCATTGCATCTTGGGATGAGTTTGTAAAATCTTTTAGGGAAAATATAGAAAACATGTGAACTCTGGTTATATGTTGAATGAATTCAATAATATCAAGGAATTCCCAAATGAGAGTATGGAATAATTTTACAATGGATTCCGAAAGGCCATGAATAAATTATTCCAAGTCCTGAGGTTAGATGAGGAAGTGTGTTTCACAACCTATTTCAATGTTGCTGATGGTAAAATGTCTTACCTTCTCAGAAACAAAAACATAACAACTTTAAGAGATGCATACCAAATAGCTATTGATATTGAAATAAATAGGAGGGCATCAAGAAAAATGGGAAAAGGGGATGATAATAAGCTTTGGAAAGAAAAGGGACCAGTTAGCAAACCTGCCAAAGAAGATGACACAGTTGATAAATTAGTGAGTGCAGTAAAAGATATTGTTGCTAAAATGGAAAAAAATGATAGGGGAGATTACCTTCATAACAAATATGCAAACAAAAGGTTTGATAGGAATCCTAACTTGAGGGATTACCCATACAAAATAAAAACTGGAATAATAGTAAGCCTGTCTCTGAAGATCATGAAAACCAAAAAGCCAAGGAAAACCCTGATCCCCTAAAAATAAATAGTAAAAATTATGTTGAAAACACTCCTTGGTGTGCTTCTTTTAATATGCCACATTTCTCATATCAATATGTGGTAGCCCAGGCCTTATCTGAACAAATGGATGAAAGGGATGAACAAACAAGTGCAGGGCAAGAAGGCCCTACCATCAACATGTTTATAGTGAAAAGACCTTACCCATGGTCTTCAAATAAAGATGAGCCTTTTGATTATATGCCTATTACAAGGGGTAAATAATTAGAGTATCAAAACTATTTAGTTCCTAATTCAAATGATGAGGCTGATATAATGTCACAAGCAACTATAAATGCAGTAGGAAATGACAAGTCACATTCTCATTTTAAAGTTCCTACTGATGAAGAAAAGAGATCCTTGACTATTGTAGCTATCAATCAAGCTAGGGAGGCATACAATTTGAGAAATAGGAGAGTGGAGCCTACTCAAGGTAAAATTAACCCTACATACATCAGAAAAAACTCCCATCAAGATGTTGCAGATTCTCATGTCAAGGAAAGAAAAGATAAGAAATCTGTAAGATGAGAAGAACCTTTTTCTGATCAGAAGGAAAAAGAAAGAACAATAGAGGAGAAAGTGGCCAATGATAAAGATAAAAAAAGGTAAGAAGATAGGTGATGCATCCTCTGAATTGTCCATGTTTGATATGAAATATGCTTTGACCCAGATGAATGTTTCAGTGCCATTAATGGAGATGTTGAAAATAAAAGAGCATAAATAAGTTGCATTAGCACTTTTAAGAGGGATAGATGATGTATCCATGTCAAAACAAGAGTAAACATCCTTGACTTCAAATAATGGTAAGAAGGAAATTCCATCTGTCAAGGAAAAAGAAGAACAATTGAAAGGAAAAGAAAAAATTAAAGAAATTTCCAATATTGTCATTGGCAATGTAATTACTCAGGAACCATTGTCTATTGACCCATTTTATGTCACTTTGATGGAAAATAATTTATTAGTAAAAATTTGCGTGATAGATTTTGGTGTTGGAGCAACTGTAATGTCATAACATGTCATGAAAGAATTGGGCCTTCATGTCACCACCCCTGCTGGAAGTTTTTATGGAATGGACAATAGGGAGGTTCCTATGATAGGAACATTGAAAGAAATTGAAGTGAAGTTTTTTTCTTTCCCAGAAGCTACTCAAAGGATGGACATAGCTGTTGTAGATACCAAGCCCCATTATGGTATGCTTCTCTCAAGACAATGGGCAGCAGCAGTGGGTGGAAGACTACAACTGGACTTATCCTATGCAACAATTCTTGTAAATGGTAGTGAGGTCAAGTTTTAAAAAGAACCTAATTCACCTATCATGGTGGATATGGTTATGCCTAACCAATTGAATTTTTGTGTAGACATTGACATGGAAAACTTTGTTGTGAAAGAGATCAAGCCACAATTAAGAAATACTGATCCAATTGTTGATGAGTTTTTATTGCAACAAGATGGACTGTGGGAAATGTACTTTGATGGAGGCTGCTCTAAATAACACAGCTGAGTATGAAGCTTTAATATTGACAATGGTTATTTCCATCAAACAAGGTATCAAATTTTTGAAAATTCATGGAGATTCCCAATTGATCATAGCTCAGATAAGGGAACAATATGCTGCCAAAGATGATAGACTGAAATTGTACAAATATGTAGTCTAGGATAGGTTAGAATTCTTTGATTCTTTTAACATCCTTTAGGTAGAAAGATCAAATAATATAATGGCACAATTTCTTGCTAATGTTGCCCTAAAAAATAATGATGTTACCCTTACTGGCATATCTATGGTAGAAGTGAAAAATAGACTAGCAGTCCCTGATAGTATACATAACTGGCAAGTGTTTGACGATGATGATGACATTATTAGATTTATCTAATGTATAGATCAATATTATGGCCATAAAATTGAGTGTGAATCTCTAGTAGTAGTTGTGGATGGTAAGGAATGTGTTTTTGATCAAGAAGTTATCCATCTAGCTACTAATCATATTCCCAAAGGATTAGTTGAGTTGGAGGGCATGCTTAGTATAAATGATAATTATATGTCCCAGAAATCTAATTCCACCATAGAAGATTTGGAAGAGATAAATCAATGATCTAAGACATCTCCTTAGTTTGTCTATATTGGTAAAAAGATGGATAAGAATGTGAGATTGAATCTTATAAAGCTGCTGAAAAAATATAAACATGTTTTTGCCTGGTCTTATGACGATTTGAAAGCTTATAGAAAATATTTGTTTTAGCATGATATCCCACTTAAAGAAGATGTGAGACCATTCAAGAAAAAAAAAAGACCTATCAACCCACTATTGGCTACTAAAATGCAGATGGAATTGGTGAAATTGAGGGATGTAGGCATAATTTAGCCTATCAGACATTCATCATGGGTTTCTAATTTGGTCCCTATGAGAAAGAAGAATGGGGACATAAGATTATGTGTTGAATTTATAAACCTGAATGTAGCTTCGATGAAAGACAACTATGGATTACCTAATATGGAAGATATGTTACACAAGGTCACTAGATGTGATCTGTTGTCTATGATGGATGGGTTCTCAAGGTACAATTAGGTGTTGGTCAAAGAATCAGAACAATTCAAGACAACATTTACCACTCCTTGGGGTGCTTATGTGTATGCTCACATGACTTTTGGTTTAAAAAATGTTGGTACAAATTTTCAAAGAGCAATGGATGTAGCCTTTAAGGATCTTAGATGTTCTTATGGTAGTTTACCAAGATGATCTAACAACCTTTTCAAAAATGGCAGAAGATCACTGTAACCATTTGGAGAAGGTTAAGATCAAAGCATTGGAATATGGGGTATCATTGAACCCAAAGAAATGTCATTTTGTTGTCACTGAAGGAAAACTCTTAAGTCACATAGTGTCAAAGGAAGGAGTAAGAATAGATCCAAAAAGAGTTGAGGCTATTCATAAAGTACTTGCTCCTAAGAACTTAAAAGGTATACAATAATTTCTGGGACAAATAATTTTGTCAGGAGATTTATTACAAATTTTATAGAACTAGTCAAGCCCATAGTCAAGCTTTTAAAAAAGGATGTGAAATTTGAATGGGATCAAGAGGCACAATTAGCTTTTGAGAAGATAAAACAAGTCATCCAAGAAGCCCCTATATTAGTATCTCCTAATTATGCTAAACCTTTCTCTTTATTCACATTTTCTTCTTTTCATACTATTGTTGGAGTCTTATTGCAAAAAGATGATGAGGGATTTGAACATCCCATAGAAATTTTTAGCAAATCTTTACAATAAGCTGAGTTGAATTATCAATTGATGGAAAAGAAGGCTTATGCCTTGGTAAAAGTATTAAAGGATTTCAGGCCTTATCTTGTATGTGCAAAAGTAAATCCATATGTTCCTCATGCTGCTGTAAAAGACATTTTTGTCCAAAATGAGGTAACAGGAAAGAGGTGTAAGTGGATAAACAAAGTTCAATAATTTAATTTGGAAATTCATATTACAAAGCTGGTGAGAGGGATGGGGTTGGAAAATTTGATGACAGAAGAGAATTTGGACTTAGTTCAAGTAAACAGTGTTGCTACCTGTGAGAATTCTGTTACAAGTATTGAAATGTAGCCATGGTATACTGACATTGTTTATTTTCTTAAAAATGCTAGTTGTCAAGAGAGTTTAAATGTTAACCAAAGGAGAAGCCTAAGGTTATAGGCTCAGAAATATGTTCTATTGCATGGTGATTTATATTGAAAAAATAGGGATGGGGTATTGTTGTTATGTCTTGATAAAACACAATCTGAAAAAATCTTGAAAGAAATGCATGCTGGGATGTGTGGACAACATTACTCTGTCAGATCAACATCTCATAAAATTTGAAGGGTACGCTATTATTGTCCTTGTTTATTTCAAGATACTCATGACTTTGTTAGAAAGTGTGAACCCTGCCAGAGATTCTCCACCAAGATGAAGTTTTCAGGAGCCTTATTCTTGAATCCTATAGTTGCAGAAGCTCCTTTTTCCATGTGGGGAATGGATTTTATTGGAGAATTTGCTGTGAAATCAAGTGGGGGTCATAGTTGGATTTTTTTAGTGACTGATTATTTTACCAAATGGGTGGAGGAAAATCCAACTAAAAAGGATACAAGTGCATTTTTCATTGAATTTCCGATGAACAATGTGATCACTAGGTTGTGTGTTCCAATCAAGCTAGTAATGGAAAATGCCATGTGCTTTAGATCTAAGGAGTTCATTGATTTCTGCTCTGATATGGGAATTGTCATTTCTTACTCATCCCCTTACCATCCATAGGCTAATGGGCTAGCAGAGTCAAGTAACAAAAGTATTCTGCAAGTTTTGAAAAAAAACCCTAGAGAGTAACAAGGGAGCCTGAAATGCAAAGTTAAAACTTTCTTTATGGGCAGACATAATCACTGTCAAGAAAGCCATAGTAAAATCTCCTTTTGAACTAGTATATGGTGTTCACTAAAGAATTCCTATTAATAATTTACTTCCAATTTATAAGTTCATCCAGGATGAAGAGATTGAAGTTTCTGAACCTATGCAAGAGAGAATGGTGCAGCTAGTGGAATTGGATGAAGTGAGGAAAGATAGTCAGTGGGATAATATAAAAATACAACAGAGGATTAAATACCTTTTTGACAAAAGGATCAATCAAATAAAATTCCATCCTGGTGACTTGGTATTGCAATGGAATATCAAGGATGAAGACAAAGGAAAACATAAGAAATTTGAATCATTTTGGTTAGGGCCTTTTGTTATCTGTCAAATTTATGGTAAGGATTAATATCTCCTAAAGAGTATGAATGATGAATAACATAAGTTGTCAATTCATGGACAATTTCTAAAAAATTTCTTCAATTAAATCAATTTTTCCATGCACAGTAGTTGTATCTTATGTACATGTGTATTTCCTTTTGTTGTGTGTTTCTTTCCTTGATGTGTGTTTTTCTTTAGCAATAGGTTAGTGTGGTTGTTGTATGCTTTCTTAGATATCTATTATTCTTGTTGTAAACTTATGTTCAAGCATCCTTAGAGAGAGCCACTTTTGAATATATATCTGGTTTTTGAGAGTATCTAAATTTTTGGCTTCCCAGTGTGAATTTTCGTAAAAGTGTCAAGTCTTGTCCAGGGTAATGCAAAAATTCCCTATAAATTGTCATGTCTAAGCTTTCAAATGGTGGAAATTGTGAAAATCCTAAGTCTAGGGTCATAACCTGTTTAAAGAAAAAACCTAAATGTTCTTGGTTGTGTTCTATATTGAAGTTACTTTATCAATTAACTTATGTCTTTTTATCCCATGTGTTCTTTTTAGACGGGGACACGTTCAATTCATCCTAAGTCTTTAGCACTTTAATAATCCCTAATTTTGAAGCCCACAAGTCTTTTATTTGAAATCATGTGTCATGTAACTTGGTTTTGATCCAACAGTGCACTTAATCTCTTATGATCAAGATGTGCACAATCTAACATATAAGTCATTAAGCGGTGACACTGTGTCTTGGCGGGCCTGAGATTTGTAAAAATTTGTTTGATAAACTACAGTTAGATTGCCTTTAATCTGATGCTAGACTTAATGACTTCATCCAAAGATGTGCAAGATCTATCATTCAAGCCATTAAGTCATGCTTCTGCATATCTTGGAGATGACGTGGGTTCCACTAACATGAAGGTGACTGCAGATCAAAGTGTTGACAGTTCTAAAAAGATCCAATGGTTGACTTGATAGCTTAATGATAAAGTGATCAAGATCTATTGCTTAAGAAATCAAGTTGTGATGTCATGTGTCCCTGTGGGTCCGGTTGAGGTCATAAGAAAGGAGATAAAGGTTTATCATTTAAATATTGATTCAATGGTTGACTTAAATGTTGGGTGATAAAGCGATCAAAATCTACAGTATAAGCGATTAAGTCATGTTCATGCATGGCAATTAGTAGGCCCAGTATAGCGCAAGGATAAGATAAATAGGATGTATTTTGCAAATGATCTAATGGCTCACTTAATGACTTAAGGTAAATATGAGGAAGATCTAGCGTATAAGTCATTAACTGGTATTGACACATGGCTTCTCTGATAAAGTTATACCCGCAGTTAGTAAAGTCTGGGGTAAAGTAACTGGTTGTTAGGTTAGAAATAATTGGATGGATAACTTAAAGGCTTATGGTAGAGATGCACGAGATCTAATGCTTAAGTGATCAAGTCATGCTGACACGTGTCCAAGATGAATAGTAGTTTCTGTAAAGTGATGAGACTCACACAATAGATGGGATGCTGATAAGATCTATGGTTCATAGTTAAAATTTTAAGACTGGTTTCAATGAACCATTGAGCCGTGAATGTTCAAACAAGATAAATTTAGTACAAAGCGTGTGGCCACCTTAGATAAAATTAAATGCAAGAGATTGATTTGATTGATCTTATAATTCACTACTTGAGTTTAAAGTTTCCATAACCATTGAAGTGATTGAAGCAAAACCGAAAGTTGCATTAATCTTGCGCTCCATGTTACAAATTGCAGAACGGGTAAGTCTTCTATTGTCATACTTTTCAAACATTAAAATTCATACTGGTAGTAGGGTTTCAAGTTCTGAAGAATAAACAAAGTGTTGATAAAGTATGATACTGTTACTATAAGAAACCCTAAATTTAGAAATGGCCCCTAGAATTGAGTTCACTGGTAAAATTTATTACAAAGGCAAGAATGTGTGGGATGACCTTTTACAATAGTTGAATGGATCGACCAATGACTCTACTAAATTCAAAAAAATGGTGCATGTAAGTCCTCATTTTAGAGACAAGGAGGGTTTATATGAACTGGGCAAATGGGCTAAGGATGCCAAAGTTAGTATAAATGGTCTTAGTTTGTTCAGCATTGCTTTCAGCCAAAGGAATGCTCCTATCCCAGACTATAACATATGGGATTTAGATGTAGGAAAATTGATAGTTCCTGGAGTGTTTATGGACACATATTTCTTAATCATAATTGCCAAAACTTATGATAAGGTGTCTAGGGTTTTAAGAGATATAGATGGGAGAATATTATTGTTGGAAACACTAAGAGGGGGGGTGAATCAGTGTTTAGCTAATTATTCAATCTCAGCACTTTAAACATAAATCAATTAGATATCACTTGAAGCTTAACACAAGATCACATAACACATAATATGATTATGAGGAAACCTTGATTAGAGGAAAACCCCGGTGGGAATTAGTACCCACAAATATTGCACTAGTATAATGAAC
>MU225838.1:509052-521936 GCA_018584345.1 Thuja plicata
GTGTGTGTGTGTGTGTGTGTGTGTGTGTGTGTGTGTGTGTGTGTGTGTGTGTGTGTGTGTGTGTTTATGCCTGAATAGATGCGACTATAAACAAGACCTTAGTCGGCCCAAAAACAACATTCACAATGCTTCCAAAAAAATTGGCTTAAGCGTGTTTACAAAAAATTTTAATACATGATTAAAAACTTATTACAATAGGCACTTATCCTTTACATAACAAAAGATTACGCGCTAATCAAAATCATGAAGTTGGCTTCATACTTTGTATTATGAACTGCTAGTGTACTTGTTCTTTCTATAACTTGTCTATACGGACATTCCATACCATCTGTGTATAGGATAAGCATAAAAACATGCCATAGAGCTTAAGTCTGAATGCACATATCCTGATGTGATCGTACGCATGTGTGCTGATGCCCTGATCGATTGCAGGTCACTGTTAAGTTCTGTCTTCTACACTTAGACAATTTTCACTTCATAGTTTACTGTCAAAACTTCATATGACTTTGTTGCCATAATGACAACACAAAATAAGCCATATAATCCCTGGGAGTCAACTTTCCAACAATCTCCCCCTTTGTCATTAATGGCGACAAAGGAATGTGGCCAAGTTACTCAAAATTGACTAACACCCAAAAACTGTATATTCTTATCTTTTTAACATATACATACACTACTCATATATACTTTATTCATTATATAAATTACTCCCCCTTTGACATTAATGATAAAGGTGTCAAAAAACTTGTAAGTTTCTAGATACTCACTCCATGTATACATCTGGATATATAATCTGAAGATTGTTCATCTCTTGCTGCCAGAATGCCTTTAGTGCATCAATTGTTTGTAGATGGGTGCATAAGGCATATGTAATCTTTTCCATCTTTTTAAAATCCATGCTTGGTCCTTGATAGTAGGTAGCAATGGTTGCATCAATCTGTTTAGTATTCTCATCCAAAACTACTAAGGAGGGTGCAAGTACATTTCTTAGTTGAGTCTGCCTGATCCTTATCTTACTGATCTCCATTTTATCTTTTTCTATCTTGTCCAGTTGACCTTGATAGATATTTTTGTAGATTTTCATGTCTTGTGTGGATGTTTCAACTAATTTTCTAACACTATCAACCAAAATATCTACCTCCTCTATCTTTTTGATGTGTTTAGAGGTGAGTTTGCATCTGTCCATGCAATTTTCTATAACCTTCCTACCTTTTGCTGCCAATTCTTTCAACATAGGCTAACCAATCTTTAATGAGTTTAGATCTAAGGTAAATTTCTTTACCAGTTCATTTAACCTTTCTTTTAAATATACTCATCTTCTGCAATTCTCATGGCTGAGTCTACTAAGCTTGTAAAATGTGTTTTGAAGCTTGTTAGGATGCTATCTACATCATCAACTGATTGAATTTTTGCTACTTTCTTGTCTGCAGGCACTAGGTCATTCAAAAAATTTTATTGATTCCAAGAAGAGAGGGTTTCTCATAACCTATTTCTCTTTGGCTTTTTCCATGGCTAGCACACTGATCTTTATTAAATATTCTTCTCCCCATGCATCCAGACTTGTTGAGTCAGGAGTTAAACTTGACAACAATGAGTTTGATGGTTACATGGATGGTGTGAATATAGTATTCTCACTAGTATCCATGCATTCACTTTTTACTGGGATTTCCATAGCTGGTATCTCATTAGTTTGATTGTCTTGTTCTTTATTCAAATCTATTGAATCATTAGGGGGGACTTCATCTTGTTGTAAGGATGTGTCATCAGTGCATACCTCCTTTGTTTCTTTAGTGCTTACAAATGCTTTATCAACTTTGTCCATATCATTATCAGAAGTTGTCATGGATATCTTAATATTATCAATCACTATAGTATCCCCTAAATATTTTGTTGTATCATAAGTTATTGAGACTGAGGGTGTTGACACCTGTGGACTTATCTTAGGTGCATTTTGAATTACTGGTTCTGCAACCTGTTTAGGAGGAACTGGAGTTGCCTTAGCTATAGGCGTCATTGATGGATACATATGTCTATCCAAAAATACCCACTCAAATGCTTTATGAGTCTCTTCACCAACCAGATCATACTCCTTGTTCATGATATGAAGAATTCTTATTTTCGTTCTTAGGTGCGGCTTTACTAAATCCAATAGAATGACTTTTTCATCTTGCGAGCACACCAGGAGAAGACTATTCAATGTTTCTTCTCTTATCCTCATATCCTCTTCAATTGCTTGCCTCTTTAACATATCAAGTATGTTCCATACCTTGTCTATTATGATAGTTTTTAGTTCCAATACTATCCTTTTGAACTTAATCATGTGAGAGATGATCATAGAATGAATCTCTGATTTGTCTATCTCTTGATATTTGTCATATACATTCTTGAGAGATTCTAGTCTTCCTTCATTAAAAATTCTACTCCTTAAGACATTAATACTAGGTTTGAAACCTACCTCAGGAGGGGCTTGTGTTTTCTTTACCTTGCTCCTTGTAGTTCTTGAGGATGGATGACTTGTGGGAACTTGTTTCTTCCTTCTATCCATCTTGCTAGGTACTGATGGTGGAGATGCTTCCAAATCAATGGTGGTTGATGGAACAGATGTATCTTCATTTGATTTATTATTCTTCTTCTTAGGCATATCATCAGTCTTTTCCATTTTTACTTTTGTGGAAGTCTTCTCAAGTTCTTTGGCAATCTTAGCTTCTCTAGCTCTGTCAAGATCTTCTTGTGTGACACCATGAAATTTTAGGATATTTGAGGTAATCCTTAATTCCTTCCTTTTGTTATCAACATTGTATAAGATAGAATCCACTTGATTTGTATTTTCTCTGTAAGTACACCATCTAGGTTCATTGGGATCCTTGGGCACAGATAGGAGGAATTGTGCACAACCTTCCAAAACATGTTCTTCAACTTCATAACCAAGAGGGTGAATCCATTTTGTCCTAGGCTCAACTGCCTCCATGCAAGTATAGTTAGTCTCCACCATGAATCATATGGTGTCTTTTTATATCTCAACTATCTTCTCAAGTATCCTAAACCTCTTCTGCATCTTGATCCTGAAAGTTTTGATATCCATGTCCATAGAGTCTTTTGCACTACTCTTTGATGTAACTTTTAGAGATATTTGAGACATAGTAGGATTTCTCCTATCTAGGTAAAGATTTGCAACTTTACCAATAATTTGGAAGTACAAATAGATGATCAAAGAGCCAAACCTGAATATCTTTCTCTTTTCATGCTTAATGTCCTTGATATTCTCTATCAGCTATGTGCGTAATAATTCACAGATATTGTACTGAGTGTTATCTCTTACTATCCTTATTTCTGCCAGAACCATTGCTACAAACACACTATTCAGTCTACTTGCTTGTTGAAACTTGTATCCAGGTATCATAGTGAGTAGTTTGATGTATTTCTCCTTAATCGGATCAATAGTCATGTTGCGCCTATCACTTCTATATAAGCAAACTTGTTGAACCTTCTTCTTAACATCCTTGCTAGTAGGAAGAGTTGGTCCAGTCTTAGGAAGTCCAGTCATCTCATGAATTAGATCTGCAATGATGCAGACAAGAACCTCACCTATCCAGTATAGATCATCATGTATCATATTCAATAATATCTTCACCCATTCTGGCTCATAGAACTCATGCGCATTGGAATACTCAAAGATAGGGTTATCAGTGAGATGCACATTTTCATCCTTGAATGTATAGTCTAGTTTCATCACAAAACCCATGAGAGATGTAATATTATTGTCTCCAACTATTTCCTTCTTGCAATAAACATATGTGTGGATGTCTTCTACATGTATGACTCCAAGTGGAGTCCTAGAGAATGCTCCTTTGACATCATCCAATATGGACTTGAATGGATGCTTCTTAAAAAAAAATATCTTCCTTTAAGAAATGTCAAATATAACAGGGGTTGTCATACTTACTTGCAACTAGGTTAAGTAGGGTTTCACGACGATTCTAAAATGACACGACTGCTAGGGTTCCGATCCAATTATAGATCTATTCACAAACCAACTAATCCTTTAAACTTTAGTTCTTTAATGCTCAATGCTTATCTTCTTTGTGAATGCTTCTATCTCAAATGCAAAGTGAGGTCTTAAGATCTTTTACCAATTTTATATAAAGATTAATTACATTTAATGCTCATTGCCGTAAAGCGGTTTACAGAGAGAATTTCAAAATTTGCTCTAAATGAAGTAAAGGCATTGCATGAATGCATACAACCTTAATTTGTGATCACATGCATGAATCTATAGGCACATACTCAGAGGTGAGTATACCAGCCATGCAGGGGTTCAGAGCTAGAATAGCTCCCCCTAAGACCATGAGGGTCAATTACCCAAAATTAGAAGGTGCGTCCACTGAGGATGCATCTGCTACCTTGTTCTCTTCATTTTCCTTCTTTACTTCAACCCATATTTTATCTGAGTTAGCTTTGGCTTCCACAAATTTAACTTTTCATGATTCTTCAAACAAAGACTTTTAAGGATTCTCTTATCCTTTTTTTTTTATCTGCAAAACCTTGAGATGTGTCTAGCTTTTCCAAATGAGTGACAAATTATAGGAGGTCTGATGTTGTTACTCATCATGCTACATTGCTTCGCTGTGTGTCCATTGTAATTACATATCTAACATGTAATGTTCTGCAAGTTTCTTTGAGGTTGATTTCTCTGATTGACTTGATTTTGATTCCTTTGGTTCAGTTGTGGCTGATTTCTTTGATTTTTTCTGCAATGAATAGCCCTATGACCAAACTTATTGCAGGAGTAGTAGTAACCATTGAAGGGTATTACATTCTTACAATCTCTTTCCAAGTGACCATGCTTGTTACAGGCATAGCAAGTATGGTTGTCTACCTTGTTCTTGTCTTCTTCTTTAGTCTCTTCATGATTCTCATTTTTCTTTTCTTCTGAAGATTATGTTTGATCTTTCTTTCTTTCTTGTAATGAGTTGATCTCAATTTGAGCTATACTGTATCCCATACCAGTGGTATCACCTTTTATCTTTTGTGCATAAATTTGTGATTGAATTAAATTAGAACTTGTGTGTAGCTTGTCAATCTTGTCTTTTGCTCCTGATAATTCAGATTCAATCTTATTTTTGATGTTTTCCAATTCCAAGATTTTCATATTGGCTTGCATGATTTCTTCATCTAACTGTTTATTTTCTTTGTTCTTCTCTTCAATAGTTGTTAGGCTATCAGTTAATTGATCATTCAATTCTTCTATCTTATCTTTCAGAGATAAGTTTTCTTCATTCAATTTCTTGACCATTTTCCCCAAATCACTCGTAGAGCAATCTTTCAAATCTTTTCTTAACTTTTTTATAAGCATTTGTGAGCCATCAACTTTTAGTTTAAGTTCCTCATTTTCTTTCTCTGATTTGTCTAGATCTTCAAAGGCTACTTCAAGATTATTTTTTAGATGTTTGACTTCTATTGAATCCATGATCTCCTCAAGTGGTTAAACGTTTCTTTTAGAGGACCAAAGCTTTGATACCAATTGTTGGAAACACTAAGAGGGGGGGGGGGGGGGGNTAAGAGGGGGGGGGGGGGGTGAATCAGTGTTTAGCTAATTATTCAATTTCAGCACTTTAAACATAAATCAATTAGATATCACTTGAATCTTAACACAAGATAACATAACACATAATATTATTATGGGGAAACCTTGATTAGAGGAAAACCCCGGTGG
Organism: Thuja plicata; assembly: GCA_018584345.1. Classification (NCBI taxonomy): domain Eukaryota; kingdom Viridiplantae; phylum Streptophyta; class Pinopsida; order Cupressales; family Cupressaceae; genus Thuja; species Thuja plicata. The sequence goes on from MU225838.1 coordinate 514,766, forward strand.
GAATTAGTACCCACAAATATTGCACTAGTATAATGAACCTATTAAAGTTCCTTTGCCCTATTAGGAGTAGTCTTTACAATGCAACTACAATGACCTGGTTAAGGGTCTGACCCTGTTAGGAGTATTTTACAAAAATCCCTGTTAGGGGTGAGGACTCACTATCCAAGATCTCACTTCTCAATGAGAAAGAAGGCTACAACCTCCTGAGAATAGATATGCACTATATCCAAAAGTGAACTGTTGTATGTGACACAGATGTCTGGTCAGTTCCAGTTATGCGCTTATGCTCTTATCTTATTTAAGGGCTCTATCTCATTCTGATATCTTCATACTACTCTACTTATATGTCTTCTCTTTCTTTTTCTTTGACACTTCCAATATATCTTTACATTGCATATATATATGTTTATGCCTGAATAGACGCGACTATAAACAAGACCTTAGTCGGCCCAAAAACAACATTCACAATGCTTCCAAACAAATTGGCTTAAGAGTGATTAAAAAAATGTTTAATACATGATTAAAAACTTATTACAATAGGTGCTTAGCCTTTACATAACTAAAGATTACATGCTAATCAAAATCATGAAGTCGACTTCATACTCTATATTCTAAACTACTAGTGTACTTTTTATTTCTGTAACTTGTTTGTACGGACATTTCATACCATTCATGTATAGGATAAGAATAAAAATATGCCATAGAGCTTAATTCTAAATGCGCATATCCTGATGTGATTATAGGCACATGTGTTGATTCCCTGATCGACTGCAAGTCACTGTTATGTTCTGTCTTCTACAATTAGTCAATTTTCACTTCATAGTTTACTGTCAAAACTTCATATGACTTTGTTGCCATAATGACAACAAAAAATAAGCCATATACTCCCTAGGAGTCAACTTGCCAACAATTATTGTGTGTCATAGCTAATGAGATAGGAAAATTTTTCAAGTTGAGTGACCTTTCTGTTTAGATGGATGACATTGATTTTGAGTATTTCAAAGAAGTGTACAAGAATCAAAGGGAGTACTTCAAAATTGGGCTTTGAAAGAGTATTTCAATAAGATAGGGGGTTTAATTATAGTAGGTCCTAACACACCAGAGCCTTTCAAAATAGATTATTTTAATGGCAAGGCTAGAGGGATGTATAGTAACCTATGCCATGTTCTGGGAGAAGATGAGGAGACAACAATACCCATTCACTTTATGCTTATGATGGTTCAAATTTTTCATCCACATTTGTCTATTATTTTTGACTTTGCTAATCACATTGCTGATCTAATGCATCAAGGTCTAGTAGGAATAAAATATTCTAAGATAGTTAAGCATTAGGATGGTACTCTATGATGATGCACATGATCTTGTATAATAATGCTGACTATTTTGAGCAAGAAATGGATATTATCAAATTTCAAGATGATGAAGAGCTCCTAGTTTAGTTATGGAGTACAGATTTGTCTTGGGATAGGAAAGAGGCTAGTTTTATCAATTATGGCAGATGTTTTGCCTCTAGGCTCAGAGCGTTGTTATGCACAGACAACTCAAGAATTCACATAGATATGTTAATATTTCTTAGACCAATGGAGTATGTTAAAGAGTTTCAGATTGTTCACAATTGGGGTGATTTCATTCTATACCCTGTTTCAATAGCTATTAGGGTCTACGGTTTTAGAGGAACTCCAAATTTCCTCCCTTATAGGGTTCCACTCAAGATAGGCATGGCAAAAATCCTTATACAATTGGGTCGGATACAAGAAGAAGCATTGACTGGAAAAATAAAAGGTAGCATCTTCCCAACCATTACAAAATCACACTAGTTCATTATCACTAAAGGAGGATGGACCCAATTTCAAAAATACTTAGAGCCTTACTAGTTGGCAACATTAGTGGTAAGATGTGCAGATAATGAGGGATTCATTAGTGAGATGTTCAAAAAAAGAGCTAAGTGTTTAGCTCTAGAACATCAATTTAATTTCCCTAAGGATATAATCAGAAATGAATTTGATTTAATAGAGCAAGAGATCAATAATGAAAAGTGGTTAGTATATAAGAAATAATTAGATTTTGTCCACCATTTTGATAAATCATATGATCCTTTGAAATAATTTATGCCCTGGGCAAAGAAGGCGGAATCCTTGATGAGTATGTTTGAAGACATTATGCAAGCCTTAGACCAGAAGAAGAAGATGGTAATGGAAACAGAACTAGAAAATGCCAAGGCTATTTTGAGTAGAGCTACACAGGAAAGGGTTATTCCACTAGGGAAATATGTGGTGTACCAATGGAGAGGATATAGCACAATCCTGCCAAGAGTTGAAAAGACCTCCGATCCAAAAGGGGAAAGAACATTGGACTCCAGTACCCAATCATTGTCATCTCCAAAAAGGAAAAGGGTGGAAGGAAGAGATCAACAACAAGATGATATTTATTCCCCTTCCCAATCTCCCCTGCACATGGATGAACAGAATATTGTTGAGCAATTAGTGCAAATGGGAAATACATGACATATATTTGTTACAGCTTAGGAATTGCAAGAAGGAGTGCCAAAGGCACCCAAACATGTTGAAATGCACTTAATAGTAGCTAAGTTTGTTGGGAAGGAGTTGGATCCTACCACTAAGAAAGCTAGTGATGAAGTCTTATCAGATGATCAATTTGTTAAAGCAAGGGCTTTTATTCAATTTCTTTGGCAAATTCACATTAATGAATTCAGAGAAAAATGTTAGAAGTTGAAAAATGATCAACCTGATAGAGATAAAGATGACATTGAAAAGGAAATAAAGCAGGAGATGGTAGCTAAGTTTGACAAAATCACTCCTGAAGAAGGCAGAGAATTGGTAAAGAAAGAAGGAATTCTCATTCTGCCATAGTGGGATCTTGTTGATGCTATTGTCTTTGATGTTTTTAAAAAATAGACCAAACCAATGCACACTAGTGGAGTATCTACTGGTGTCAAATTTAATGAAGACCATGCAGCACTAGTAATGTGGTCTATAAAGAAGAAAGACAATAAGAGAACTGGTGAACGTGACCATGCTGAACATTCAGGGAGCCTATTAGTAAAGAGAGTTGCAAACACTTAAGGAGTAGAGGCAGCTAGCCTTACATTAGAATCTACTAAATTCAATATGAAAGTAGCCCAAAGGAAAGATGAAGAGATTAAAAGTTTGAGGACACAGGTTGAAGTAATAATGAAAGCATATAATGATAAAAGGGTAAATTCCATTGAAAAAGATAATAAAATTGCTATCCTAGAGGGTAAACAAATATCTCAATTTTCTCCTCAAATATTGATAACATAAGATCCCCATCAGCCTGCTACATCCAGCCCAATTGTAATTTTCCATCCTTTCCCTATGCCATCAATTCCTATTACACAAGTAGACTTGGAATTAGAATAGGAAAAATTAATTGTTGAAAGGACCACGTTAGAAGAATCAAAGAAGAAATGGGTTGATGACCCTACATTGTTTAAAGAAGTAGAGGCATGGGTACAACAAAGGTATTCTAATAAAATACATGTCACTCTCATGTAGTGTACTAAGGAATTAAGTCCTCCTGCCATTTATTCGCTATGAAAGAAAGTTATTAGGACAATGAATGAGTGTGATACAGATAAGGATAAGTGGGACCTAATCATGGATGGATGGAAAGGAAAGAAGGCTAAATTGAAATTTTTCTATTCCACATACAAGGAAGAAAACAACATTGATATTGTACTAACCACCACTTATAAATGCCTCAAATTACTAATGGACATGGACATAAAGAGAAGCATCATCATTAGGAAGGTCAAAACTTTGAGGAAAGAATATTCAAAAGATCGCTATGAGGTGGTTCCTAATCTTTTCAAGAAGAGTGGTGAGATAAACAGTGAAGCATTGTGGCTAGGAAAAATGAATGAGGCATTGGCAACCAGGACAAAAAGTATTATTACTTTGGAAAGCACGCTTTTTTGTCCAAAATATGGAAATCATTAGCAAATCTAGGTCATTTTTTGAATTCTAGAAAGAGGAAATTGAGAAGGAAAGTGTCAATTGGGATGAGATTAATAGTAGAAAATATGAATTCATTGGTTTCTCTTGGCCAAGTGATGAGGTGTATACCTCCTTGTAGAAAAGATACAATACAGTTCATCAGGGAGAAGATGATAATGTATAAAATGCAACAAATGACAATGCTTCCCAATATTTTGAATGAGACAGGAAAAGTCAAAAGATTATACATCAACAAGATCAAGGACAACAAATTCATGATGGTTATTTCCGAACAAGTTTAAAGAAAGTATAATTACCAGGTGGTCAGAGGAAAAACTACTTTGAATATATTGTAACAAAAGTGGTTATCATTCCACTTGTTATTTTGTCCTATATATGGGTCATAGGTTTTGTCTTTTAGCTTAGTCATCCTAAGATTTTTGCATCCTTGATTTTTAACGATTCCAAGATGACTAAGGAAAACTATATATTGAAAGTTATAAGAATTTGTAAAGGATGGTGAATTTACAACTGCAAAGAAAACTTGATATTTTGTTTAGTTTTTTCAAGCTTTGGTCTGTCTGAATGTATTGAAGCAGGAGGATATTAATAAAATACAGTGGAATCTCTTGTTTCAGATCTATGGTGTATTTTGGAACTTTTGTTCATGCTCTTGTATATTTAGTTTGTAAAGCATTTTAAACATACTGGTTATAAGGTAACTGTGCAATTACTTGTGAGTTTCCTTCAAGGAGGGAGTCAGTCTTGTGAGTAATTCCAGAGGGCTAGGTATTAGTATGAACATTTGATACATGGATGTGAGAATGTGAGGATAGTTTGTAAGGAACTCTATCAGGGATTTTATTTGTGTTCTTATTAATTGATTTTCTATGGATTTACATATCATTGGACCCTTTGCCTGGGATTAGACACTGGTCTAAGTTCTGATAAGTAGTTCTCATCATCAATCATAAATCAAATTAATCTTTACATTTTTGTTACTAAGAATATTCATGTTTGATTGTATTAAAAAGGTAGAATTCATTTTACTAATTCCTTGAAGAGTGAATCATTAGGTTAGCCTTCCTAAGTCCAAGAACTTTAAAAAGAAGAAGGATGAAAATCCTTGTTTCACTGTTGTCTTCTATTATCATGATTATATTTTGGCTTGTTAAGTCTTGTATCAAGTTGATTACATCCACCTGTAATGTGTTTCATCATTTGATGCAATAAATGATAATTAAAGAATCAGTGTAAACCCCAATCCATTAATAAGTTTACTGTTAGGCAGTAACTTGTATAAGGTGCACCTGCCTAAGTTTTTGGATCTCAAAGTGTAGAAGGATTACACCCTTGTTAATTATCCTTTTCCCTATATGAATCAAGAAATGGGAATATGAAATTCAAGCTTGATAGCTATATTGTGATTCAACAAGAAAAAGTGTTAACAATGTGTTCGGGATTTGACATGCTCGATAAGCCTCTGACTTTCCTTTTATTTATTATCTTTATCATGTTGTCAAAATTCAAATGACACAATCTCTTATGCCACAACCATATGTCTTTGTTTCTAGTCATCAAACAAGTGGTGTTAATGTCATCAAGATAGAAAAGGTTACCTTTTGTCTGTTCACCAATTCCGATCAACCTTCCTAATTCATTGAAGATCTTTGCCTTCTTATTCTCAAATGCTACTCGGTGACCTGTATTATTCAGCTGTAAAACACTCAATAGATTGTAATTCTGTCCTTTTACCTAGTAAGAATTTTCACATGTGATCAGATTATTCAACATTATGGTTCCTTTACCTTCAACTAGATAGGCTTGTCATTACCCATTCTTAGTGATCCACCATTATAGTATTCAAAAGTTTCAAACTTTTGTTTATCACCAGTCATGCGGTCAGTTCAGGCACTATCTGTAATCTAGAAATCATTCTTACTAACCTTAGATATGAATGGAGTCTCTACATACCTTTCTTCTTCATCGTCTGAATCATCCTTCATGGCTACAAATACCATCTCAATGTCTTCTTCAGATTTAGTGTTAGTATCATCAGGTCTGTTCTCAGCCATGTAACAAGCTTTCTTTCCTTTGTCCTTGTAGTTGTTAGCACTGTATCAATTTTTTTTGAATCCCTTGGTCTTGTCATTTTCCCGGGCTTTCTTATTTTCAAAATCTTGGTTTTACCACTCAAAATGAGTCAAGTCACTTTTTCAAGTCATATTTCATCCTTAGTTTCTTTTTCGCATTGGTTTTATCGTAAGGTTTTTAAGTTGTGCGAGTAAGCAACGAGCTGTGTTGAAAAGGTTAATCGCGCAGTCGCGAGCTGTTTGGGTCAAGTTTCAATATGCCTGCGAGTGGGCGACGAGTAATAAAATTGTGTATCGCGCAATCGTGATGAGCCCATGTTAATTCATCATCGGTCTGCGAGTGAGCGGGTCTTATGTTTGCAGAAGTTAATCGCGCAGTCACGAGTGGTTTTTGAAGTTAACTTAAAGGTTAGCGAGTCAGCGACGAGCTGAGGTCATGTCTATCGCGCAGTCGCTGGAAATTTGTGCTATATGTTTTATGCTCCGCGACCGAGCAAGTAATGTTCAAATTTAAGCAGTCGCGCAGTCGCATCAAACTCATATCAATGTTTTGAAGTTGCGCAAGAGCGCGACGAGGTCATGTCATGTAGTTGTCGCTTACTCGCATAGGTTTAACTCATGTTGTTTTTGGAGAGCGAGTGCGCGACCAAGATATAAAACAAGGAGATGAGATGTGCATCGCTCAGTCGCACAATTATTTTTAAGTTCTGTGATAGTCCGCGACCGAGCGACTAAGAACCTTTTCAAATGCCTCGCTCAGTCGCTGAAACTTTGAGGTGATGGAAAGTTATCCCGCGAGCATGCGACGAGCAGAGAAATAGATGATGTCGCGCACTCGCTATTCAATGCAGATGATCAGAAAAGAGCTAGCGAGTGAGCGACAAGGAAAAAAGTCAAGCATTCGCGCAGTCGCAATATGAAATGAAATGAAAGTTTGAAGCCCACGAGTCCGCAACGAGCTGAAGGAGAAGGTAATCGCTCAGTCGCCAAGGAGAAGAAAAGAAAGAAACATAGCTCGCGACTGGGCGACTAAGGTGAAATGTTGAGTAATCACGCACTCGCAGTCTAAAATGACTTAAAGTTTCTGAGCTAGCGAATCCG
>MU225838.1:523330-548164 GCA_018584345.1 Thuja plicata
CATGTCCTGTAATTCCACCAATAGCTAGCTTGAATAATTTAGTGATTTCATTATTCTAAAAGCTGTTAAGGGTATTCCCGCCCGAGTTTGTGGAGCTCAAAGTGCAGAAGGTTTCAAAACCTTGTTTATGTTATTCTATTCTATGCTGAATCAGTGTTAGGGATAAATAGAGTGAACCCTTAAAGGGTATTTTCATATCAGCAAGAAAAGGAACCAACAGTAGTCTCGGGTATCTCTTCTATCATATTTTTGGTTTCTTTGGTAATCTCTGTTATCACCTTGGTCAAACTTCTTTTCATGTGTTATGTCATTACTTCTGTCATCTTTTCTTCTGTTAGGACATCTTGGAGAAAAGTGTCCAACCTCTTTACAATTAAAACATACAAGTGGTAATTTACCTTTGTATCTACCTTTGCCTCTCTACAATCTTCTTTCCATTAGTGCTTCAATCTCATCAAGTCCTTGATCCTCATTATCACTTTCACTATCATTTCTAATAGTGTGTCTATGATTTGACTTACTTATTTTCAAAGAAGATTTGAATGTAGACTCTATAGATGGTAAGACACTATTATCAAAGTTATTCATCTCAAATGAAATTAGTCTACTAATTAGACTATCTAGAGTACTATTAATGTTTGCAACTACTCTCATTTCTTGTATAGAAGATACTATAATAGCATATACAAGTAGTAAGGTTCTTAGGATTTTACTTACCACTGTCTTTTCTTCAAGTACACCTCCAACTCCTTGGATAGCATTGACTACCTCTTTGATTCTGCATATATACTTAGTGATATTTTCTCCTTCTTTCATTCTTTGTTCATCAAACCTCCCTCTTAGGCTTTATGCATTGTCTCTTAGTAAATTAGCATCTCCTCCATGTACCAACTTCAATTTGTCCCACATTTTCTTTGTAGAGGTGCAGCTTTTGACATCTTCAAACTTAGCATCGGAGAGTGAGGAAGCAAGTTCTATCATCATGAAATTTTGCTCATGCTTTTCTCTCAATTGCTCAGGTGTGTGAGGTCATGTAGGAAACACATATTCAATATCAAGGTCTTGAGTAACATCATTACCAATACCTGATAGGTGGAGTCTTATTCTGCTTTTCCATGATGCAAAGTTGTCTTTATTCAACTTGGCCACATCTCGCTTGTTCATCTTGTGATCTTTTTATCGTGTTGTTAAAATCCCTTGCTAAGAAGACAAGCTCTGATACTAATTGTTAGAATAACTAAGAGGGGGGTGAATTAGTGGCCTCAAAAATATTCTAATAAATCAACCCAAAAACTTAGTACCACAATAAATTAAGCCTCTAGTTATCTTCAATCCTACAAGATGAATGCCTTCAAACAATTTAAAAAATAACTACTGCTCAGAGATCACTATTTAAACCTTATTCTTACTATATATTGATTAGAAGTTTTCCATTTACCGAAAAAAAGTAAATTGCTTAGTGTATACCGATCAATTTAGATTTAGTTATGTGTAATGCAAAACACTAAAGTAATGACTCATAAACACATTGACACATGGATTTTTAATGTGGAAACCCTATTAAGGGAAAAACCACTTGGGACCAGTAACCCAAAATTTTCACTCTTCTGAAGTGAGCTTGGTGAAGATCCAACCCTATTAAAGGTTACAAACACACTATTAGGTGTGACCTTGTTAGATAATTTAAATAGAATAATTTGTCACTTGATATCGGTCATCTCTATGCTACCTTCTATGACCAAAACTAGTGTAGTTTGTCAAATGGTATCCGGCATCTCATGTTATCTTCATGATCAAAATTTTTGATACTCCTTGGGATGTATCTCAATATAAAAAGGATTTTTAAGTCCTGCTCAATTAAGAGACTTTTTGGATCAATGGTAAAACTCAAACAGTAAATGATGTGTTCACACATACAACTTAGACTTGCAAATTTTCAGATCTATTGTAAGCTCATAATACCTTTGTGATCATTGTATCTTTTCTATACCTTTGCTCCACTTATTTTTGTTTGGTGATGTTGTGCTTCTCTATTTCTTGGTGTCCATAGAAATCTTTAGCTCTTTCTTCAGCTTGATTAATGAGGACTATATGAAGTTGTTCTTCATCAGTTTCTCTCCACCATCCTCTTTCTCTATTCACTCCCCTAATTCATAATGAATGAGATTGTCTCTTTATAGACATGTGATGACATTAATTTTCCATTATTATGCAAAGAACACTTTCAGTAAGCATACACCGATAGACAAGACAAAGAGAAAACCGAAAATGCAGATACAAGAGATCACTGAAAACTACTAAGTACAAAGAAAACTGACGACACAATTTTGTGTGTAAACTGAGATTGCAAAATGGAAAGGATAAAGAGGAACCCGAAAGTGGAACCCGACAAGAAGGTCATAGTGAAAATTGAAAGAATAGTCATAGAGGAACCCTAAAGATATTTCAAGCATGAATACCAAAAATTAGTCAAACTGACTTCAGAGAATAATTGACCGATAGAAACCAAAAGTCAGTTGCAGCCTGCAAAAAGTGGATCTGACTTCCACGTCAGATAAACTAGTCATGTTCTATTTATCGACTCTTTATTTGTTTTTAAAACCATTTCTTTAGGGACAAGAAACATGAATCTAAGTGCTTTATTCAATCTAACTAATTTAAAACACATAGACTAGGAGATCAAGGTAAATTTGTAAACCTATGATCTTAAAGTTAACATTGTTTTTACGTGAAACTTGATTAGGTCAATCTGTCTTATAAATAGACTATTTAATCATTAATTATTATGTATGAGAGAGGGATGAGAAAGTATACAAGAGGATGAATGAAGCATACAAGCACATCTATGGATCAAATTGAAATTTTCATGAACTAGAACAGAAAAAGGTGAGTTTGGTTAACAAGAACCAAGAACAGAGACTACCGAGCATCAGAGGTATTATTCAATCACATTAGGTGATATACTTATTCATGTAATATTAAATTGATCTATAATCAGCAATAGGAGATTGCATACACCATGTCAAATTTTGATTTTCTATCATTCTAACAAGTGAATAAAAGTGTAAAATCCTTTCAAGGAAGGTGGATTTAATAGTCCAACTATAAATCTCTTAACCAAGTGCACACTCAACAATGTTGATAAAGCTCTTAACTGAGTAGAATTTAACAAGTCTCCAAAGATACTCTTAACCAAGTAGATCATCATAAGTGATCAAATTGTAAGCCTTAACTGGCCCCTTCCAATCTGTAGATAGTGAATAATTTGTGGGTTCCATCCCCACCACATTTTTTACTTCCTAAAAAGAGTTTTCTGTGATATCATATCTTGTGTTATGTGTCAATTACTTTCATGAATGTTTCTATGAATGTTCACATGTATGGTTAATTTTATGAATTGATATATCTTACATCAAAATAGTATAGAACAGATGGTTGGATAAACATTTGAGAACTTAAAAGATAAAGGTTAAAAGATACAAAAAATTTTAGAGGTACTGATTCACCCCTCCCCTCTCACTACACACTTCCCATTAATTCCAAAAATTGGTATCAGAGCTAAGTCTCTTCTTTGGAAAATCTTAAAGGCTTAAGAGAAAAGATAATACAATGGAGAAGTACAGACTTGACAAAATCATTGAGAATAAGAAGCTAGAAATTTAGATCTTCTATGAGCAGTATAAAGAAGCTAGAATCAATTTGAGACAGTTGTTAGATGAAAGAAATATTATGGCAACTCTCTGTAATGAAACAGATTATCATGAGGAAGAGATAGTGGATTTTTTTGAGTCTTCAGGATCAACTACAAGCAAAGCATCAGACACATTAGAAGAAAGCATCACAAGCCTAAACAAAATCAATCAACATCTGGTTGGACAAGTAAATCTTTGGAGATCAGTTAAGAGACACAGATTGTAAGAATGATTGATGTCATGAATAGTGCTAGACAAGCTGAGCAAGAAAGAACACTATCTATTGATGATAGAAGAAAGATTATAGAAAAGCTACAAGAGAAATAGTCTGAAATAAAAAAAATTATAGAGCATCATCATGAGATTACAAATCATATTATTCTTATGAGTCAAGAGGCAAACAGAATGAATGTTGAACTCATTGAAAGAATAGAAGCTATCAGTGAGCTAAGGGATGAGAATGAAAAGTTGAAACATGAAATAAGAATTCAGCAGCAACATAATGAAATTATCAAGAAATAAATAAAAGAATGAATGATTTTCTTGATGGACAATGAAGAGTCAACAAAAATACCGGTCTAGGATTTACCAAGAATGGAGAATCACCCAATCAAGTTGATCCAAAGAATGTCTATGAAAATCCAAGACCAAGAAAGATGACATGCAATCACTATGGAAAGCAAGGCCACACATCAAATGTATGCAAAGGCAAAATGATAGGTATTCCTAAATCCACATCTTTATTCATAGGATTTTGTTATAAATGTAACAAGAAAGGACATAAAGCATATGAATGTAAGTCTAAGATTAAACAACCAAAGAAGAAAACCTACATGGACAAATATTGTCCTACATGCAAAATGAATGGGCACACAACTCTTGAATGCTAGAAAAATAAAATGCAAGCATGGAAGCCTAAAGGTCAAGAAAATCCCTATCAACTGAAAAGAGCTAGTAACCAGTATGTATGGGATTACAACACTTGGACAAATTATACAACATGTAGAAGATTTGGTCACATAGCTGCGAATTGTATGAGAAGGTGGACAATAAAGTATAGAGACTAGACTAACCCAAGAATGGCATGCTTACACTGTCATAAAGTTGGTCATCTCAAGAAAGACTGCAAAGACCGAATGACAGAGACCAGCACATATCCCAATGGAAACACCATTGTATACATCCAAAGAATGAGAGACAAAATGTGAAGAAAAGCTTCAAACAATGATGAAGCTAGACCGAGAAATGAAAATGGTGAAACCCCATCCAATGGATTTGGTGACATCACCACCCCCACCTAAGCTGAACAAGTAAGTATGGAACTGCATTACACTTTGTATTATTTTACATCAGTTTCATAATATGTTGATGAAATGCCAAATTAGCATAAGTAAAGATGCATCATGGTATTACTTGTTAAAATCTGTGATAACTATTCTATCGGGCATACATACCAAAATCCATCAGTATACGCTCAAAGATGAAACTGCCTACACTTACCGAGAAGCGTCGGTTAACATGAGAAAGCAAACTTTCTAGTATAAACTGAGACTTATCGGTAATCAAGAGAAGTGAATAAGTTGTTTGTACACAACACTGAAACTTGTCGGTAAAAGAAAAGAGTTAAATGACCACCCTAAAACATCACATTGTCACAAAAGAGAGAAGTTAATATTTTAACCGACAAACTCTGTCTTCAAACACCGAGGAGTATTTGAGCATTAATGACTCAATTTTTAGGGCAAACACCTATAAAAGGGTGACGGAAGGGTTTTATTCTTCACCACAACCAGAGTAGAGCGTCGAGAGAAAAAACTTATACAAATAGCAAAATCATCACAGAGCAACTTCAACTCGACCCAGAGCGCTCCAACATATCAGTGACCACTACACGTGTAAACATTAAGTTTCTATGACAACCGAGAACTTTGTTTACACATTTTTTAGAAAGCCCTAAATTATCTGAAACAATGGCCATGACCTCAAGAAGCACCAAATAGAAGAACATCAAGAAGGATGAGGTTAAACTCATCAATAATTATGTATGTGAGGAACCACATTACAAGATTTACCCTGAGGTTTCTTCACAACCCAACAATGCTGGAGCATTCTCGCGAATACCAGCTAGGGTTTTTCTCCTCAAAGATGTGTGAGCTTACATCCACTGCAAGATTTTTAAAATTGGTGACTTAGAAGAGGAACAAGCTTACAAGAAGTTGTGTAATGAAGATGGATCCATAAAAGATGAACATAAACACATAGAGGTGAAAGGGCTCACCAATGCCCTATTGTTCCTGAAGGATTCAAAACTGAGTGGATTCAGTTAGTACTAAGTTGAATGCACAATCACAAGCTATGGCTGGATGAGCCTAAGATGATAACCCAAGATGTTATCCATGCAGTGATCGGTTATCCTGTAATCAAAAAGGTAAAAGCATTGAAACACCCATCCAAGGCTGAGATTGAGAAGAAAACTAGAGAAAAGTGTGATGGAAGAGGACTGAAGGTATCTACTATAACTGATGATGAACTTAAATTTGGAGCATGTGTTCTAGGTTATAAATTCTTCCAAGAAAGAAGGATGAATAGCATAGCATCTAGTGCAGTAGATATAGTTTATAAGATTCTAAAGAAAGGTACTTAGTTGGATCTGTCGGCACTTCTACTGAGCCAGCTAGAAGAAAACTTGAGGACTATAAGAAATGCTAAGACAAATACATGTAAGTTTGGATCACTTATCATGTGCATTTTCTTTTACTTTCAAGAAACATTTTCATCAATAGGAGATGTAAAATGGGATACCACAAAACCAGTCACCATGCAGATAATTGAATACATAACATCACTGGGGGAGAACTTTGAAATATTCATGGATGAATACTTTGTAGGATTCAAGGACCAAATGCAAAAAATGGTTAGGATCCTAAACAACTTATAGAGAAATTTAAAGATGATATATGTTTCATGGTTGACATCGACCACACATACATCAAACCTTTTGTGTCGAGGACAGTATGATTACAACCTCTAGAATATGAGGTAAATATTGATCAAGCATCCAAGGCAATCAATGCATTGATAAATGAACCATTAGAAAAGAAACAACCAAAGTTTAGAACTTGTGAGGAGGCCAAATCAAGAATCAAATCTGGCTTGGTTGTAAAGAAAATTGACAGGAAAAAGGATAAAATGGTCAAGAATCTAAAGAAAATACTATCAGTAATAGAAGAAACCAAATAGGAAGAAGACGTTGACAAGGAGGAAGAGACCGAAGGCCAGTCACCCATCGGTGAAGCTGCAAAAAAGAATGACTCTGAGGCCACAGAGTCAGATTAACCACCTCTTCTACCAGCAAAGAAGCCAAGAACCACATCTACTTCAAGAAAAAGAAGCCAAAAAGCTAAGGACTCAATTCCTTCACCCTTGAAGAAAGGAAAAGTTAGAACCTACACGAGGAAACCAGACATACAGAAAAGTGGGTCATCAAAGAGAAGAAGGTTTGTTCAAACAAGGGAAGACATTGAGGACACCGAACAAGATGAAGGTGTTCAAGAAGAAAAGATTAAGGTTCCAGAAAGAATTGATGAGGTATGTAAATCTATTGCAAACTCAGGATCTATTACAAATTATAAGATCAGAAGATGGCTAATACTAGATCTAGAAGATCAAAACAAAGTTGAAGATGCCATCATTGCAAAGAGGTACAAATTCAAGTTTGTACCAATTCAATTTGAAGGTAATAATGTACCAAGGGAACTCTTGGAAAGATTATATGCCACATGGACATTTGCATTAAAGAATGAAAAGGAGATAAGGGAAAGAGTACTTATCTCTCCTATGCCTCCTGAATCCAAGAGGGAAGAAATTGATGAGATGATGGAGAACCATAAAAATTAGTTCTCAACCAAGTTGAGAATCTACATATTTCTTGAAGCGAGACTTATAGAGCTTGAACAAGAAAGTCACAAAAAGTGGAGTAAAATACTCACTAGACCTATTGAGGAAGCTAGCCCCGAAAAAGACCCACAATAGAAAGATGATAATCAGGCAACTCAAGAACACATCATAATCAAAGATGCGGAAGATAACACATTAATTGAATTAGATAAAGAAGAAATGAACACAACCTACAACAAGAATGTGGAAGTTGCAGATGAAATATGGCCTGACACCATAATGGACAACACAATCATCGATATAACTGATTACCTAGCAGAAGAAATACAAAAGGATGAAGATGTCACTGTTACAAAGGATAAGATCAATGAGCAAGACACAACATTTGATACTTCACAGGTGAACATACCAGGAAACATGCCAATATTGATGCAAACCATCAATATACTACAAGAAACAAACAAGTCACATGATAAAGATTCAAGCATTCCCGTGGATGCAGGGGAAGAAGGAAAGAAAGACCACACCGATGATCAGAAGAACATCAGAGACACTCATAATGTAACTGAAACTGACAAGTTTATAGAAGGAGAATCAAAGAAAATAGATGGAGACACAGCCGAGAAGGATGCACAGACAAAGACAGATGAATTACATAAGGACACTGATGAAGGAGGAAAACCTGAAGATGACACTCTTGAGGAAACCAAAAAAATTGCTACTGACAATGTAAAGGTTGATGTGGAGATGTCTAAAAAAAATGACAAGTTGACACTGAAACAAAGCATCAAAAAGATGCAACACCACAAGTCACTTCATCAAGTACCATAGATAAAGCTGAGAAGATGGCTATGGTTCTTCACTCAAGTGAAACTCAAAAGAAGAAGAAGAAATTCAAAGATTAAGTTGGAAGTCACTTTAGATGAAATCATTGAGATCCCCAAATGTGACCCAACCACACTTGACTATGAAGCACTGAAGGAATATGGTGAAATATGCCAGAGGAAGGAATTACAGGAGAAGCTGAGGAAGCAGCACCGAGACTCCATGGTACTAGAAACAACTAGGGACATATTGCACTAGATTGTACCCGATGTTGATGTTGAGCAGAATAAACCAATACTTGATCAACTAGCCACTCTCACAGAATTCATTACAACATAGATTGATGCAAAGGAAATTCAAGAGAGAGTAGAGAAGAAGTACCTGTAGAAACTTGTTGAGAAAATCAGCCAAGAAGTGGTAGTAAACAAGGTAAAGCTTTCAGAATTCATAAGTAAATTAGATCCTATTATTGCTGAAGCTCTTTCCTTGATTCAAAAACTAAGCACACTAGAGAAATCCACTAAGGAGCATAGTGAAAACATAGCAAAGTTAGATTCTGATTTAGCTAATAGTGCTAAAAGCTAAACAACCAGAGACAATGCAATGAAGTTGCATTATGAAAAGATAATTGAAATAAAAATTTTAAAGCAAGAACTGTGGGAAGCAGAAACACAATTCAGGGAAGAGGTCATCGAGCTCCAGTCTCAACTTCTACCAAATATGACACTACTTCAATAGCATATCAGTTCGGAAAGACAACTAATAGAAACCCTTGAGATGTCTATAGTAGACAACATCTATGATATGCACTCAAGGATTACACTTGAGCACATGGCTCTAGAGAACCTAAAGGACCAGTGGGAGAAGATGATGGAAGACATGAAGTCTTCACACTCTCACATTTTTTATAAGCTATAAGGTATACACCTTTGCCCTTAATATCAAAAAAGGGGGAATGCTATGTATAGCTAGGCAAATATACAGTACTACAAGAAAAAAGGGGAAAATAATGATATACCAGAAAATACATAGGGGGGAAGTCATGAAATGACTAAGGATTATATATGTTGTACATACTTAACATTTTGTTAGTATTTTGCACATATCAATTTTTGATACTAATGTCAAAGGGGGAGATTGATGACATTAATTTTTCATTAGTATACAAAGAACACTTTCAACAAGCATACACAGATAGAGAGGAAAAAGAGAAAACTGAAAATGTGGATACAAGAGATCACCAAAAATTGCTAAGTACAAAGAAAATCGATGACACAATTTTTTGTGTAAACCAAGATTGAAAAATGGAAAGGATAAAGAGGAACCCAAAAGTGGAACCCAACAAGCAGGTCATAGTGCAAACTAAAAGAATAGTCATAGAGGAACCTAAAAGATAGTTCAAGAAGGAACACCAAAAATCATTCTAACTGACTTCAGAGCATAACCAACTGACAGAAATTGAAAGCTAGTTGCAGCCCACAAAAAGTGGATCTGACTTCCACGTCAAATAAAATACTCATGTTCTGTTTATAGAGTCTTGATTTTTTTTTAAACCATTTATTTAGGGACAAGAAACATGAATGTAAGTGCTTTAATCAGTCTAACTAATTTAAAACACATAGACTAGGAGATCAAGGTAAAGTTGTAAACCTATGATCTTAGAGTTAACATTGTTTTACGTGAAACTTGATTAGGTCAATTTGTCTTATAAATAGACTATGTAATCGTTCATTATTATGTATGAGAGAGGGATGAGAAAGGATACAAGAGGATGAATGAAGAATATGAGCACATCTATGGATTAGATTGAAAGTTTCATGAACCAGAATAGCAAAAGGTGAATTTGGTTAGCAAAAACAAGGAACAGAGACTACTGAGCATCAGAGGTATTATTCAATCACATTAGGTGATATACTTATTCATGTAATCTTAAATGGATCTGTAATCAGCAATAGGAGATTTCATACACCAGCTTAAATTTTAATTTTCTATCATTCTAACAAGTGAAGCAAAGTATTTTATGAAAAGATGGAGCGCGAGAGAGAAGGAGGAGGAGGAGAGGGAGAGGAGGTGGGAATTCAAATTTTGAATCTTGAATCTTGGGGAAAGTTGGGAGCTGAGGGACCTGCTAAAGGATCTTTGACATAAGGTGTAGAGAATGTTGTCAGATTAGTGAAAAAGGTAAGAGGATCTATGGTGCTTCTGTCCAGCGGGGTCAATGGGTCAGATATGGGACCAGAGGCAAAAAATCCAAAAAATTCAAATGTTGGGGGAGAATCGTCCCAAGGTAAGTCACATGATTTCTCTATTAATCAAGGGAAAGGCAAGTGGGTGGGTCTCTTTGGCATAAAACCTTTGGGTAATTCCATCTTCCCTAAAGTGGACATTTTATCTAACCCACTGAAAGGCGAGGTTGGTATTCAAATACCAGATCAGTTAGTTGACCACACGGTCTCTATCATGGCCTCTACCCTCGTAGGAAAATTTTTGGGCCCTAGAATGAACATTGATCTAGTTAGGTCCTTTGTGGACAAAAAATGGAGGTTGAAAGGTCAAGTTGATGTTGCGGCTATGCCGAAAGGTTTTTTCTCCTTTGTTTTCTCAAATGGGGAAGATCTTTCTAAAGCTCTATGTGGGGGACTTTGGATGATGGGAAAATCTTCTTTGTCATTGCAAAAATGGACAAAAAACCTAGACTATAATGAAAGCTTTTTCACTACAGCTCCAATTTGGATTCGTATTCCTGGGATGCCTTTGGAATATTGGCATGAAGATATCTTAATAGCTATTGTAGGTTCTTTTGGGGAGATCTTATCTATAGATCCTATGACTGAAGCCAGAACTAGACAAGTTTATGCAAGAATCTATGTAAACATCCAACAAAATGTTGACCTTCCTCAGGTTATATCTCTAAAATTGAAACAGGGGATATGAAATCAAGAGATTGAATATGAATCAATGCCTTTTGCCTATTTTATTTGTAAGAAATCTGGTCATTGGGCTAAACATTGCCCTCTAAAAACCCAAAAGGATAGAAAGAAGGATCACAAGAAAACAAAAGGAAAGAGAATTGAGTGGAAAAGAAAAATAGAGGAACCGAAGGTAACCCCGAGTTTGCTGGAAGGAAAAAGGGATAAAATGGAAGAGAATGAGTCTTTCCAGCAGGAGAAAAATGGGGAAGATTTCCAAGTAAATGATACGCAAGTTTCACATGATATCTCCAGCAAGACAACAGAAGAAAGAGGGGAGATCTTCATAGCTGACACTAAACAAAATGAAAAAATAAAAGAAGACAATGCTACTCCGTCAAAAGGAGAAGAGAAAGAAAGATACCCTAAAGAAGAGAAGGCGATGGGAGTAATAGAAAAACAATGGTCAGAAGAAAAATAGAAGAAGGCAATTGACCCAATCAGGGAAAGGAAAGTTGAATCCCCAATAGATCAAAACCAGAAAGAGAAACAGAAGAAAAAGGAGGAAGAAGCAGAGGAAAATTCATGGTCAACTGTGGGCTCAAAGAAGGGATCAAATAAGAAAATCCCAAAGGCCCCTGATGGAAGGCACCTTATCTTTGAATCAAACTTAAGCTCTGGAAAGAAAGATGAGATTTCATCAATGGGGAAATAAAACAAGAAGGCAGGAGGCCAAAAACTAGGAGTTCAAACTAGACAAAAGAAAGTAGATATAGGGACTCCAAAACAAGAAAAAGGAAGAAGATCATAGAAAACTCAAAGGGAGGAGGAAGCAAAATAGAACATTGCTGATGGAAAAAAACTAACTATCCATCAGGTTTGTACCCCAATCCTTAAATGAAGATTATCTCATGGAATATTCAAGGACTCAATAGTCCTCATAAGCAAGATGTTGTTAGGAATCTAGTTAGAGACTCTAAACCTGATATTCTCTTGATTCAAGAAACTAAAATGAGTAAAGAAAAGATAGAAATTATGAAGCTAGTTAAAACTGGGAAATGTCTTGGTAGTATTTTGGAAGGGGCTTCGGGAGGACTGGCTATTTTCTAGAACCAATCATGTTTTGACTATAAGCTTCTTAAAGAAGATAAAAATTTCATTGCTTCTAATCTCAGAAGTTTAAAGAACAACTTCTCTTGGACTTTAATTAATGTTTATGCTCCAAACACAAAAATAGAAAGACTTAAGTTATGGAAGAATCTGCATGATCAGATGGAAGGAAGAAGAGATAACAATTTCCTCATTATGGGAGACTTTAACACCCCTCTTAAGCAGGAAGATTAAAAAGGAGGTAATTTAGCTCAAGTGGAAAGCAGAGTCGACTTTATGGATTTCATTATCAATGAAGGACTACTGGATGTAGATCTAGAAGGGATAAAATATACTTGGTCTAATTGTAGGGTGGGAGAGGACCTGATACAAGTCAAGCTAGATAGGGTTCTAATTAATCCAGAATGGTACACAAATTTCTCTTATGCCCTTTCATCCCTTACTAGAATTGGATAAGACCATTTCCCTATTTCCTTCAATGTCACTCCATTGTCTAGAAAAATAAATGCTCCTTTTAGATTTCAGAAGCTGTGGCTTGATCATCCTAATCTAGAAAATAAAATTAGGGAGTGGTGGAATATTGAGGTGGAAGGAACAGCTATGTTCAAAGTGGTCAAGAAATTGGCCAATGTCAAAACTAATGTTAAAAGATGGAATAAGAAAACCTATGGTGACATATTCCAAGATAAAATTAAAACCCAAATGGAATTGAATGATATCCAGGAGGAAATCCAAAGGAATGGATTATCAGAAAATCTGAGAACCCAAGAGAATATAGCCCTTGCTAAATTTCATAATATTATTGCTAAAGAAGAGACTTTTTGGAGACAGAGATCCAGATCCCTCTAGTTAAAAGCAGGAGACAAGAATACCAGATTCTTCCATCTCTCTACTCTTAAACATAAGGCCATAAACATAATCCACTATTTTGCTACAAGGAATGGAAAATTAACCAAAGAAGAATAAATAAGGGAAGAAATGGTGAGTTATTTTGCGTCCTTACTCTCTAAAGATCAAAACCTTGATTTGGTTGAGCAGAGGAATATTCTTGTTTCAATTCCTCGCATTCTGGATCCAGCAGCCAATGCTCTCCTAAAATCTATTCCATCAGAGACTGAAATCAAGAAGGCTGTCATCTCCTTTGAAGGAGAGAAATCTCCTGGTCCAGATGGGTTTCAGATGTTCTTTTTCCAACAGTTTTGGAGTATAGTTGGGAAAAATATATGTTTAGCTGTTAAAGAATTCTTTGGAACAAAATCTATTCTCAAGGAAATTAATTCAACGTTTATTTCTCTCATCCCTAAAAAACCTGGAGTGGACACAGTTGATGGCTTTAGACCCATAAGTCTTTGCAACTCCCTTTATAAAATCATTTCAAAGGTAATGACATCCAGAATATTGAGATTTCTGCCAAATCTTATCTCGCCTCAAAAAAATGGGTTTGTCCCTGAAAGACAAATTCTTGATTCAATTATGGTGGTGCATGAGAATATTAACTCCCTTCAAGCCTCTAAAAAATAGGTTTTTTTAATGAAACTGGACCTATCTAAAGCTTATGACAGAGTGGATTGTTCTTTCTTGTCTAAAATCCTAAGCTCCTTTGGATTTGATAATGATGTCATAAGAATGATAATGCAATTGGTTACTATGATGTCTTCTTCGGTGCTGGTAAATGGAAGTTCCTCCATCTTCTTCCACCCTACTAGAGGTCTTAGACAAGGTGATCCCATTTCCCCTATACTCTTTTCTATAATGGCAGAAAGTCTTGGGAGATCCATCAAAATTTTAGTCTTGTCAGGTCAAATTTCTGGTCTCCAACCATCCTCGGATCTGCATAAGTGTTCTCATGAGCAATTTGTGGATGATACCATTATGATGGGGGAGGCCTCTATAATGGAAGCCAGGAACATGAAAAAGGCCCTAAATAATTACACTAAAGCTTCAAGTCAATCTATTATCTAGGAGAAGAGTTCTATATTTTTTGCAACACCCCTGAAGAAAGACAAAGGAAGATATCTTCTATTTTGGGATGCAAGATAGGGACTCTTCCCTCTACCCATTTGGGTCTCCCTCTTTTCCATAAACCTGATGATGCCTTCTGGAATGGTATCCTTAACTAATTTCATAATAAGCTAGCAAGTTGGAAAGGTGCTACTCTTAGCCAAGCTGGTAAAGTTCAACTTCTGAAATCTGCCCTCCAAATTCTTCCAGTCTATGCGCTAAGTCTATTTAAAATACCTCAGAAATATGCTGACTTGATTGAAAAAATTTAGAAAATATTTCTTTGGTCTGGCATGGAAGAGAAGAAGAGGTTAAGCCTTGTGACCTGGGAGGTGGTGTGTAAACCTAAGAAGTGGGGTGGGCTTGGCATCAGAAGTATCAAAAATACTAATAAGTCTTTGCTAGCAAAACAGTGATGGAGAATCTTTGAAGAGGAGAAGGAATGGAATGCCATCATCAAGAGAAAATACCACTTAACCTCTTTGGAGGAAGTTCTTAGGGACCCTTCAGAGATCAATGGCTCATTCATCTGGAATAGTATAAGGAAAAGTAGGGATCTTATCAGAAAAGGGACTAGATGGAAGCTGGGAAATGGCAGGAAAATCAATTTATGGACTGATAAATGGCTAAAGGAAAAAGCCCTTAGTGAAAATCATGAATGAATGCTAGCGATTGTGGATTGTAAAGAAATTGTTGGAGAGAAGATTTCTGACTACTGGATCAATGATAAATGGGTGGACCTTAGCTCCTTTGATGCTTCTCTCAATTTGGTCAATAAGTTTCTTTCTCCCTGGTTTATTAGATCTAATAAACAAGATACCTTGATTTGGGGGACAGAGGCTAATGGAAAGTTTCCTGTCTCTTCTGCCTTTTCTCTTCTTTTCCAAAAGGAAAATCACTCTTCTAGCTGTCAGGTATGGAATAATAAACTTATTCCCAAAATTAACATGCTCTTTTGGCTTCTTGTTCAAAATAAAATCCTTACAGTGGATAATCTTTGCAAAAGGGGTTTCAGTATGCCTAATAGATGTATCCTCTGCTGCTCTAAAGTTGAAAATAGTAACCATATAATGATTCATTGTTCCTACTCTTGTAAAGTTTGTAATTCTATTCTCAATTTCTTTAACCTGGATTGGGTTAAACCTAATAATCTCCAAGATATGGTTAAACAATGGAACTGTCCCCTTAAGGGTAAATAAGTCAAAGATCTTTGGAATTTAATTCTTCCCCACTTTACTTGGAGAATTTGGAAGGAAAGAAATAACAGAATCTTCAGAGAAAAAAGCTCCTCCTATCAAATTGTGGCTAATAGTGTGTGTAGAAGTCTGCTGGAAATTTTTAAAAATCAGCTCTCTAATGACTCCCCCTACACGAATTCTCTCTGTATTAGGGATATACTTATGAAATCTCAGGTGCAAAAAGACAATAACTTAAACTTGAGGGAAAATACCAGATGGAGTGCTCCTCCAAGTGGCTGGGTCAAAGGTAATTTGATGGGGTAGCTAAAGGGAATCCGGGGACAGATGGAGTGGGAGGTTTAATAAGGGACCCTGTTGGTAATTGTCTAGGAGATGTTGCTGCCCCGCTGCAAGTTCAGACTAATCATATGGACAAAGCCATGGCTTCCCTTCATGTGGTTATGTTGGCCAAAGAAATGGGCTTCTCTAAACTATGGTTGGAGGGAGACTCCCTTAACATAATAAATTGTATAAAAGGCATTCATGAAGCTTCATGAAATATCAGCCATATCATTGAAAAAATCAATTCCATAATGTCCAATTTTGAAGATTACCATATTTCCCATGTTTTCAAGGAAGGTAATATGACGATGGATGGCTTAGCAAATGTGGGAGTTTTTTCTGATGTTATGCAATCATGGAGAGGGGAGGCAGATTTTAAAATGGAGATTGTTAGTCTTATCAGGTACGATAGGATTAACAGTATTGAAAGAGTAATTAATAAACATAATCAATGATGAGGTCATCAATAATAATGAAATGTAATGTGAGCGGTCATTCAAAGGAAATGGGATTAATGAGAAATGTGACACTGCACACTTTCTGGGTGTTAATTTTGAATATGAACAATCACTATAGTAAATCTTGCTAGAATTTTGTGTTCCAGACTTCAAAGTATCTACATTTGCTGAAAGTGAGGAGCACAATGGGGGGAGGTCTGAAGAGGGAGGATCTGATAGACTGCACCAAATGGAAATAGAAGAAGAAGGTCTGGAAAATGTTGAAAAAGGGAGGTGTATCACAATATTTGGAGAAGCTCCATGGCTGGGATATGGAGATAACAAAAATATTTGCAGAGGGTTGGAAGGATGGGAAGGTTAACCTATGGGGGAAATATTTCACTCTAACTATGAGGGTCATTTCTAAAATTACGGGCTTGTCTTGTGAGGGTATGAAATTCTACAGGGATAATATGAGGGTAGGGACTCAAACTTTCAAGATTTTTCCAAAAATAGAAAAAGAAGAGGCCCTTCTTAGTAAAGGGATGGGGGATTATGTTGTTTTAAAAAAATCAAGTCCCACTAGGAAAAGATTCTCATAGTAATGATCAACTATTTTACTTTGGACGATAGATACTCCAAAATTTACAATCTCCACTTTGTCCTGGCTAATCATTTTAGGCACAAAAAAAAGGTTTCGTTTCCTTTTATCTCCTGTGCTCATTGCATAACAGTGTGATGGAGCATAGAAAGAAATCAAGTAACCTGGTGCTCCATGTGGGGCTCATTCTATTGATCTCAGAGTATGCTCGCAACCATGTCCCAGAGCCTATCCCCATAAGGGTTAAAGGGACTGTGAGGAAGGTTAAGTAGGAAAGTAAAAAATAGAGTTTAAAGAAAAGGGTTAGAACCAAAAAGATGGCTAACTCAGAAATACAGGAGGAAATGGATGATGAAACCATAGAGAATCAGGGTAAAGATGAAGAGATCCAGAATGAAGAATCTTGTGAGACAAATGATGAGAATCTGGAAATGGAGAAAGATGCTCAGCTGAGTAAGGAGTACTCTTAGATGGAAGAGGAGGAAACGCCTATTACTTACAAAGAGGGTAAGGGCAAGGAAGTTAATAACCAAGAAATGGAAATTGAGGGAGATGAAAAAGAGGGAGATGAAAAGGAGGAGAAGAAAAATGAGGATGAAGGTGAGGAGGGTCAAAATGAGAAGCCAATTTTGAAGTTTGATAATAGGAATAAGAAGAAATAGAGAATGGGCCCCGAAGTGGTTGGTTTTGATATGGATGATAGAATCCTGAAAAGAAAAGAGGACTACAGGGCGAGCATGGAAGACTGGCTTAGTGAGGAGATGAAGATAATGAAGCAGCAATTGACTAAGATGCAGGAGGCCATGGAGCCTTTCAAGGCCAAGGTTGAGGAAATGGAGAATAGCCTAATGATTAAGGTAAATAACAGTAATAGAGATGAGGAGTTCACCGCTAGAGTTAATGTGATTGTGGAAGAAAAGATGCAAGATATGAAAAAGAAAATAAGTCACAATGGGCACATGATAGTGTCATCCTTAAACACAACAATGAAGGGTTTCAAGTTTTGGTACAGAACCTGAAAGCATTATACGCTTACCTGGAAAGAAGTCTGCTGGAAAATACTACAATTACAATTGACGATAAGGTAGGAAGCTCAGGCCCAGGATCAAGAACCCGAAGTGGTCTTAAAATAAAAATCCCTCAGATCCCAAAAGAGATGCTAGAGTTGAAGGAGTCCATTGAAAAAATGGAAGAAATGCAGGAGGCAAAGGAAGCCTACCAGAGAATGATGTAATGCTTTTTCTTCAGTTCTTGAAATTTTGCTGGAAATTGTGCTAGCTTCTGTGCTAGAAATTGTGCTGGAAACTGTGCGTTCTTTTGGCAGTTCTTTTAATTTCCTATTTTGGGTTTAGGGTGTTTGTTAGGGTCCTTCCTTTTGTTCATAGCAATATTTCTATGTTTTTAAGGGGCTTATGATGCTTATCTCTTGTTGCTTTTTGTAAAAGGTTTCGGGGTCCTTTCAAAACCTATTTTTACCTTAATCAAAAACAAGTGAAGCAAAGTGTAAAAATCCTTTCAAGGAAGGTGGATTTAACAGTCCAACTATAAATCTCTTAACTGGGTGCACACTCAACAGTGTTGCTAAAGCTCTTAACTAAGTAGACTTTAGCAGGTCTCCACAAATACTCTTAACTAGGTAGATCATCATAAGTGATCAAATTGTAAGCCTTAACTGGCCCCTTCCAATCTGCAGATAGTGAAGAATTTGTGGGTGCCATCCCCACCACAGTTTTTACTTCCTAACAGAATTTTTTTGTGATATCATATCTTTTGTTATGTGTCAATCACTTTCATGAATGTTTCTATGAATGTTCACATGTATGTTTAAGTTTATGAATTGATATATCTTACATCAAGATAATATAGAATAGATGGTTGGATAAACATTTGATAACTTAAAAGACAAAGGTTAAAAGATACAAAAAGTTTTAGAGGTATTGATTCACCCCTCCCCTCTCAGTATACACTTCGCATTAATTCCAACAACATGATATCATCATTTCTCACTTCTTGATTTTCTTGTTCTTGGCATGATCCGCAATCTTAGCCAATCTTTCTTTAAAGCTTTACTTCAATTTTATCCCGTATATTTCTCTATGACAACTAGATAAAACAACTTTAAATATTTTACTTATCTCTAGCTTTAACTTGTTAATGAAAACAATGTTAACAACCAGTTAATTCTATCTTTAGCTCTGTCACCTAAGTATTTTTTCATTTCTGAATTTCAGTTAATTTTGGTGTTCTAACTCTTTGATAGCCTCAGTCAAAACTTCAGTTCTCCTCAAAATTCTCCATCAGTGTTGTCTGTCTGTCGGGTAACGTTGTAATTTTGGTTGGTTATGCTTGTGATTCTGCTCGTCGGTAATGCTTGTCGGGTTTCTTTCTTGGGCATCACTGTGACTTTGCTCTTGGGTTTCTCTATTTGTCGGGTTCCACTAACCGTCGGTGTTTGTAGTCACATAGTGAATGATGATATTTTATGCATTACTGAAATCATAATCTTTATCTCTCTGATTCTCTAAAGTCTTTGACACTTTGAATATAACTGATCAGATTATATAAAGTTGACATCAATGACAATACAATCCATTAACTGATTTAATGTCTTGCATTATCTTTCTACATTTCGGTGATCAACTTAACATCTTCAAACATTTAATCAGTTATGTGTCATCACCTTCAATCAATTTTCAGGTAACAGGATTAAAGCAATAATGAGGACCTATCATAATAATGTAAAATTCATATACAGGTATGTAACATCATGCTATTGTCACATTGATAAAAGGGTATCAGAAAAAAGGGAGTCATTATTTTTTTCATGGAAATAAGTATCTTACTGTTCTGTCAAAGTCAGGCATGCATGTTTAATCAAAAGAGTGAGGAATATTTTGAAATAAATCAGCAATGACATGAGATACATATTAAAGGACAACATGAACAGAGAAAGTGCTACAAGAAAATGTGCACTAATCAACATCATAGATTAACAATAAGGTAACATCAGTCACAAAGAGTCTAACAACAACATTGATTCAAGGCATCATAAAAGGATATAAAGTAGTATAATGGAGCATTAACACATTCATTTATAGTACTGGTGTATGGACATCAAACTTATTCAATAAATTATGCTAAGACTGTAAAATCCTAGTAAATGTCTCAAGGCACAATTATTTTCATGTAGCTGATAAATGAAAATTTAATTAATAAGCAGACTATAATAGACATAATGATTCCAAGGAGGATACAATAAAGTAGATATGTGTGTTATTAAGGCTACGGGAATAAGATATTATTCATTGTTGCATCAACACTGTTGTAAGGCCACATTCACAGAGTTACAAGAGGAGAGAATCAAGGTCAATAACATTCATTTAATGTTTGTAATTGCTATTATAAGATTGTCTTAAAGAAGTGTTTGATGAGATAAATAAAATTGAAGATCAGCAATAAGATGCATGGTGACAAAAATCAACTCATCCACTCAAAGGAAATGGTTTACGACAATGATCATTCATATAAGAAACATACATGATACCAGAAGCATGGAGACAAATGGTTTCATATTTATCATAAAAAAAATTATTGTGAAACTGTAGTAGAAATAAGATATACACATCCAAGATACAATGTTCAAACCCTCACAGCGTATACCCAGACTTTTAATTCATAGGAAATAGAGAAAAGGTTTGAATCACCATTAAGTGTTAATGGAAACAGACACAATTTGGGATTTTGTTGCAAAATCTAAATACTTTTAGTAAAGTGCCCACGTTCATAATCAAATGACCAAAAAATTTCATCAAAGAGCCAAAGCAAGCTTGAAATTAAAACCCTCAAGCTATAAAAGGCACAAGCAAAAATCACAAAGATACATTTTATTCTTTACATCAAGTGAACTGGACATTAGCGGATTTCAAAGGAAAGTATCTTCAAGAAAATAGAATATTTTCAAAGAAAAGGTGTGAATAGTGTCATTCATAGCGCAAGAAATGATATCTAATGGTGTGAAAGTGTGTATTTTCAAGCACTATTTCTAGTCTATAAATGAGGCATCAAAGAGTTGTTGCAAACATAGCATATACACGGGGTAATCACACATTTTGAAGTAAACAGAGAAGAAGAATATATGATGAATATGCAGATAAATATTTCTCAGTAACAAACCCTCATACATCATGGCAGTGGGAGATAAACCAAGTATACAGTAGAAAGTAAGAGGTTTATTCTATTTTATTGGAGTAAAGTTTTATAAATGGCCAAATTTAAAAGATACAGAGGATTAAAAGAAAATGCATGTGCCCTAGAAACCCTTGAACATATCTGTAAATACAAGTCACTATTTGCCTAAATTTACCACAAAAGCCATAAATCTGAAGAGAGATCTTCATGTAGAACTCCATCAAAATGAGTGTTGTATAAATTTATTTTTTTAAGTTTATATTTTTAAAATAATATAGATGCATAGTTTCGTAAATATAAAGTTTTTTTTATTTACTAAGTAATTTCTTTATATCGTTTAAAAAATATAAATTAAAAAAAAATTATAAATATAATATTTGTTCAAAATATTCTTTGTATATTGACAATGTAATACTATTAATCAAATGGCATGGATATAAAATATTTTAATTAATATTGTAAGTGTAATAATTGTTTTGAGAGTATGAGCTCGAAGGTGAAGTGGAAGTTGGAGTTTTTTTTTATGAGCTTACTGGTGAGAGAGTTATTTTCTTTTTCTACATAATGGAAAGGGTGGGGGCTATTTTTTACAGGACTTGGTGGATTTATAACTCTTTTCATGGAGGGAGCTATTTTTTTTTGACATAGAGTGCATTTTTCAGGCCAAGGATAGTGGTTTCCTTTTCCCACGCATGCATATAGGCCAGAGAGGGGATTTTATTTAATTTTAGATTTAGTGAGAAGTTTTGAGTTTTGAGGAGTTGAGGCTATTTTGACTTTAGTTTCATCTCTACATTAGTTGGGAGGCCTTTTGGAGCAGTTGCACTTCATTTACTATCAGTTGTGCTCCTATTTTTTAGGGATTTGTTCATGCATCTAACCCCATGAGGTTTTGCATGATTTGAGATAGATTGAGGTAGTTTTGTGGCAATTATACACGAGTTTGGATTGCCACATGCATGTAGTTTGAGTTTAGAGGAGTTTTCAGGTGATCAACTACATGTTTTGGGCAGGTTGACCCCTCCTCCTTGTTTTCCTTTTCTATCTGAACCTTCTGATGAACTATAACTGGTTGAATTTTTGAAGATGTTAAGTTGATGATCACAAAGACATAGAAAGTTAATGCAAGACATTAAATCAGTTAATGTATTGTATTATCATTGATGTCAAACTGATATAATCTGTATGGTCATGGACATACTACTAAAGACTTCAAAGAACCAATGAATAGAAAGATATGCTATCAGTAATGCATAAAAGTTGAGTATTCACATAGTGACTGTATACACTTACGGAGCACACACCGACAGAAAGAGTAAGAGAGTAAAGTGACAGTGTTACCCGATGAGAAAATGAATAGCATTACCGACGAGCAAAGTCACAGTATAACTCAATGGACATAATTACAATGTTTCCCAACAGACGGAGATCCTGAAGATAATTGAAGTCACACCGACAGAACAGTCAGTTGTCACCAAAGACTAACTGAAGTATTGACTGACAGAACAGAGAGTTCAGAAATGACAAAATTCTTAGCTGTCAAGAGCTAAAAATAGACTTAACTGATACTTATCATTTTTTTAATTGACAAAATAAAGAAGGAGATAAGTAAATGATTTAAAGATGCTTTGTCCAGTTGGCAAGAAAATCTCTATAAGATAAAACTAGAGTTTTTCTTTAAATCTAAGTGGCGAGAATTATGGATCACACCAAGATCAAGAAAGCCAAGAAATGGTGAAATCATGTCTATATAAGAGACAAGATTATTTATTATGAATGAGGGGAGTGACAAGAGAATAAATGCTAAAGAGATTCTGAAGGAGAAGAAAGTATTCATTCAGACCTGATCAATCAAGCTGAGGAAAGAGCTAAATTATGCAAACACTGATGAACAGTGATACAGCATCATAGAGCATAACAGTGTGGAGAAAAGGTATTGAATTAATTAAAATGATCAGAAAGGTAATGCACTTACAATAGATCTAAAAATCTGCAATTCTAGTTGTATATGTGAACAAATCAATTTGTTGTTTCAGTTTAACCATTGAAGCATCAAGTCTCTTAACCGAGCAGGACTTAAAATCTTTTGTAACTGAGATACATCCCAAGCAGTATCAAAAAGTTTAATCATACAAAGTAGCATTGGATATGCCTGATGCCTATTGACAGGCCAAGTGAGTGTTTGATCAAGGATGGTAGCATTAGATGCTAGATACTAAGTGACAAACTATCTATTTAAATCTTCTACCAAGGTCACACCTAATAGTTTGTTTGTAACCTTTAATAGGGTTGGCTCTCAATCGAGCTCATTTTAGAAGAGTGAAAAATTGGGGTACCGGTCCCAATGGTTTTTTCCTTAATAGGGTTTCCACGTTAAAAATCCATGTGTCATGTGTCTATGAGTCATTACTTTATTATTTTGCATTTCACATAAGTAAATTTGGATTGATCACTATATACTAGTTATTTACTATGTTTAGGTAAATAGAAAGACTGCTTATCAAAAAACATATAGTAGAAGGTTTTACAAAGCACTCCGACAAGTAGTAATTTGATATAAGTATTTCAAGGCATTCATCTTATAGGACTAAAGATAACTAGAGGTATAATTTTGTGGTACTAAGTTTGAAGGGTTGATTTAAGGATTAATTTTTGAGGCCACCGATTCACCCCCCCTAGTTATTACTAATAATTGGTATCAGATCTTGTGTGCTTAGAATGAAGGTTTCAAGACCTAGGCTAAATATGACAAGATGAACAAACAAGATGTGCCCAAGTTGAACAAAGACAACTTTGCTTCATGGAAAAGCAGGATAAGACTCCACTTATTAGGTATTGGAAATGATATTACTCAATACTTAGATACTGAATATGTTTTGCCCACAGGAGCACTCATAGTTGAACAAATGAGAAAGAAGCATGAGCACAACTTCATGATAATAGATCTTGCTTCCTCACTCTCTGATGTTAAATTTGAAGATGTCAAAACATGCACAACTGCAAAGTAGATGTGGGATAAATTGAAGCTTGTACATGGTGGTGATAAAAATGTTCTGAGAGCCAAGGCAGAAAGCCTTAGAGGAAAGTTTGATGATCTCAGAATGAAAGAAGGAGAAAAAATCACACAATACAACACAAGAATCAAAGAGGTAGTCAATGCTATCCAAGGAGTTGGAGATGTACTAGATGAAGATACAGTGGTAAGTAAAATTCTAAGAACCTTATTGCCTACTTATGCTATTAGAGTATCTGCCGTATAAGAAATGAGAGTAGTAGAAAATAACAATGTTACTCTAGATAGTTTGATTAGAAGACTGATTTCATTTGAGATGAATAACTTTGATAATAATGTCTTACCAAACATAGAGTCTGCATTCAAATCTTCTTGAGAATAAGTAAATCAAGTAATAAACACACTATTGTATGCACCCTAAAATGGTCGCCTAGACTTTGGGCCCCATTTCTCAATTTATCAAGTCCCTGAATCAATATTTTCAAATATCAACAATATCAATTATATCAATTTCCTTGATCAAATCATAATCAATTCAATATTTCCTAAGGTTTGAGCCTTATTTAATTCAAAAGAGAAAAAATAAAAATAAAAATATTATTTAATTAAGAGAACATGCTCTCTTTTAATTAATTAAAAAT
>MU225838.1:548813-571258 GCA_018584345.1 Thuja plicata
AGCTGAGAGCAATTTTACAAATCTTGCAACTCCATGCATAGAGAGCTATGGATCGATTTGTGAGGGCTCATTCTTGAGTTTCCTTGCATGTAAAGATCCATAGAAGTGCACTACTTTTGTGTGTACAACTATGAGAAAATATAGTGATAGTGAAAGTGAAGAAGAAGATCTTGATGAAATTGAAGCACTTATGGCTAGAAGAATGAAGAAAGGCAAAGGTAAATTACCACTTGTTTGTTTTAATTGTAAAGAGATTGGACACTTTGCTGCAAGATGTCCTAACAGGATAAAATATGACAGAAGTAATGACAGGTCATTTGAAAAGAAGTTTGACAGAGGTGATAAGAGAGATTACAGAAGCAACTAAAAATTAGACAGAAGAGATACCTGAGACTACAAGGACAAAGGAAAGAAGGCCAGTTACCTAGCTAAATACAAAGATAAATATATTGACACCAAATCTAATGAAGACATCGAGATGGTGTTTTTGGCAGTAAAAGATGATTTAGATGAAGATGAAGAAAGGTATGTAGAAATTTTACTCATATCTAAAGTTAGTAAAAATGATGTTTGGATCATAGATAGTGGCTGCACTCACCATATGACTGGTGACAAAAAAATGTTTGAGACTTTTGAATACTATAATGGTGGTTCAGTAAGAATGGGTAATGACAGACATTGTCCAGTTGAAGGTAAAGGAACTATAATGTTGAATAACCTGATAAAATGTGAAAATGTTAATTGGGTGAAAGCATTGAATTATAATCTATTTAGTCTTTCTCAGTTGAATAATTTAGGTCATAGAGTAGAATTTGAAAATAAGAAGGAAAAGATCTTCAATAAATCAAAAAGTTAGATTGGTACTGGTGAGCAGACAAAAGGTAACTTATTCTATCTGAATGATACTGACACCACTTGCTTAATGGCTATAAATGAAGACATGTGGTTGTGGCATAAAATATTGTGCCATGTAAACTTTGACAACATGATAAAGATAAGAAAAAAGAGAAATGTAAGAGGCTTACCGACAATGATTAAACCCGACAATATCATGTGCAAAAATTGTCAAAAAGGTAAAATGACAAAGTCTAGTTTCAAAAGCAAAACCCATACATCTAATGCCATTCTATAATTATTCCATACTAATTTATGTGGAACCATGAGGACAAAGAGTTATTATGGTAATAGATATTTTATTCTCTTTGATGATGATTACTCTAGAATGATGACAGTTATGTTTCTAAAAGATAAATCAGAAGCATTTAAGATGTTTAAATGGTACAAAGCAATGGTAGAAAAACAAAGTGGTAAAGAATTGAAATGCTTAAGATCAGATAGAGGAGGGGAATTTATTTCAGATGAATTCACTAAATTTTGTAATGAGCATGGAATTAAAACATAGGTCTCTGCACCAAGAACACCACAGCAAAATGGAATTGCTAAAAGAAGGAATAGATCCATTGTTGATTGTGCAAGGACACCGATGATAGAGAAAGGCATCACCCAAATATTCTAGAGGGAAGTTGTTAGTATTGTTGTTTACACATTGAACAGAGTACAATTGAAGAAAGACACCAAGAAGACACCTTATGAGCTATGGTATGGATACGCACCCAATGTAAGTTACTTCAAAAAAAAAATTATTCAATGTTATGTATTAAAAGATGATAGAAATAGAAAGCTTGACTCCAAAAGTGATGAAGGTATCTTTCTAGTGTATTCCACCAAAATTAAGGCTTATAAATGTCTCAATTAAGCCTCTAACAAAATTGTTGAAAGTGCCAATGTAATGATAGATAAATTTGCAGAGAAGAATGAAAAGGAAAGCACAAAAGAACCAGAGGACTATAATATGTTTTTTTACAATGAAGAACCTGACACTCTACCCAAGCAAAAATGTATAGCTCCCGAGAAATAGATTATTACACCCGAGGATCAGGCTATAAATACCAAAAATCAGGATATTGCTCAAGATGATGTACCAAGAGATGGAGATTAGAATGAAGGACACAGTGATGATCAAGATGATAGACAAAGAATTGAACCTGTACTTGCTAGATATGTTAGAAGGAACCATCCATAGAACTAGATCATTAGAGACAAGAAGGCTGGTATGAGAACTAGAAGTAAGTCTCTAAACACAAGATGTCTTATTTGTGATTTTGAGCCAAAATTTTTCAATCCTGCACTTTATAATGAAGAATGGATTAGTGATATGAATGAAGAAATTGAGCAGATAGAGAAAAAAAAGACATGGATACTTGTACCAAGACCAGATGACAATAACTTCATTGGTACAAAATGGATATTCAGAAATAAACTAAATGAGAATGGAGAAGTCACTAGAAACAAAGCAAGACTAGTATGCAAGGGGTATGCACAAGAAGAAGGGATTGACTATGGAGAGACCTTTGCACCCGTTTCTAGGCTAGAAGGAGTGATAATATTACTTTCTTATGCTACATGTAAAGGATTCAAGGTATACCAAATGGATGTCAAGTCTACATTCCTAAATGGAATACTTGAGGAAAAGGTATACATTGAGAAACTAGAAGGGTTTATTGATCCAGAAAAAAGGAACATGGTATGTAAACTACACAAAGCCTTGTATGGATTAAAACAAGAACCAAGAGCCTGGTATGAGAGACTTCACTCCTATATCATAAGTATTAGATTTGTAATAACTAGTGAAAATAGTGATCTTTATTTGAAGGAAGATATTGATGCTAACATTTTGATTGCTGAAATATTTGTTGATGACATCATATTTGGTGGCAATGATATGCTATGCAAATCATTATCAAATGAAATGAGAAAAGATTTTGAGATGTCTATGTTTGGAGAGATCAAGTTTTTTCTCGGCCTACAGATCATGCAAAAAAATGAAGGTATTTTCATTACACAATCCAAATACAAGAAGGAAGTGCTGAAAATCATTCAAGATGAAAGATTCCAAGCTGGTTGGAACACAGATGGCAGCTGGATGTAAGGTAACAAAGGAGGACAAGTCACCTGAGGTAAATCAAACTTTGTACATATCAATGATTGGAAAACTCATGTATGTTGTACATACTAGACTAGATATTGCATGTGCAGTAGGAACAGTTGCAAGATTTTATGTTTATCCCAGGGAATCACATATGACTACTGTGAAAAGAATCCTAAGATATCTGAAGAATACCAAGGAATATGGTGTATGATATAGAAGAGAAGGCAAATTTGAACTTAAGGTCGTTACCAACGCTGATTGGGCTGGAAACATTGATGACTGAAAGAGTACAACTGGAGGAGCATTCTTTATGGGTGATAGACTTGTCACATGGATCAGCAAGAAGCAAGGATGCATCTCTTAGTCTACTGTAGAAGCAGAGTATGTTGTTGCTGCTGCAAAATTCTCAAATATTGCATGGATCAAACAGTTACTGGAAGGTATGCATATGAAAATTCTTGAACCAGTAATTATCTATTGTGATAATACCAGTGCAATAAGCATTTCCAAGAATCCAATCATGTATACTAAGAAAAAGCATATTGCTATCAAGTATCATTATTTGAGAGAACAAGTTCAAGCAAAGGAGGTGATACTTGAGTATGTGAAATCCAAGGAACAATTAGCTGATATCTTCACTGAGCCACTGCTCAAGGATGCATTTGAGTTCTTGAGAAAATGAATAGGGGTCAGACCCTTGTCTACTGGTCAGTAAAATGACTAGAAGGCTGCATTAGCCTACATATTATCATAATATCATTCATGTTGATGCAAGCAAAGAGATGGAATTCAAAGATAAATCTATACACAGCAAGGTACTTATCTACTCTGAGCACCAGAGTTGTTGAATTGCTGATGGATTGGGAAATTCAGGGAGTATATTATGGATAGAAAGGATTTTTTGGCATTACTATCAAATATTTGTTTCGCATTGTTGTCAAAGGGGCTGATTTTATCCGTTATCACATTAGGGAGAGATTATATCCATAACATTATCCAAAGGGAGAGAAGTAATCAGAAAGGGAGAGTACATACAAAGGGAGAGAATCATTGACAAGAGACATCAAAAGAAAAGAGAACAGTGAAAGGGAGAGAGTTTGACATAGAAAAATAATACATCACATCAGAGGAAGAAAGATTCTACATCTATCCAGTAAAGGGATTGAAGACAGAGAGAAAGTTGCAAGAATCAAATCTAAGATCTCATAAGCTTACCTAGGATGATATATTTGTATCGGTTATAGTAATAATATTGGTAGTTTGATGAAATTAAATTATTATATTCCATATTGTATTAGTGATAATATAGTGTCTTGCCATCAATGCCAAAGGGAGATATTGATGAACTATAACTGATTGAATGTTTGAAGATGTTAAGTTGATGATCACCAAGACATTAAATCAGTTATTGTATTATATTGTCATTGATGTCAACTTGATATAATCTATATGGTCATGGGCATACTTCTAAAGACTTCAAAGAACCAATGAATCAAAGGCTATGCTATCACTAATGCATAAAAGTCAAGTATTCACATAGTGACTATATACAGCAACGGAGTGCACACCGACGGATAGAGTAAGAGAGAAAAGTCACAGTGTTACTTGATGAGCAAATGAATAGAATTACTGATGAGCAAAGTCACAGTGTAACCAAACAGATAGAATTACAGTGTTGCTCAATGGACGGAGATCCTGAAGATAACTAAAGTCACACCGACGGAACAGTCAGTTGTCATCGACGACTAACTGAAGTATTGACCAACAGAATAGAGAGTTCAAAAATGAAAAAATGCTTAGCTGTCAAGAGATAAAAATAGAATTAACTAATACTTATCATTTTTTTAATCGACAAAATAAATTTGAAGATAAGTAAAGGATTTAAAGCTGCTCTGTCTAGTTGGAAAAAAGATCTCTACAAGATAAAACTGGAGTTTTGCTTTAAATCTAAGTGGAGAGAATTATAGATCACACCAAGAACAAGAAAGCCAAGAAACAGTGAAATCATGTCTATATAAGAGACAATCTTATTCATGATGAATGAGAGGAGTGACAAGAGAATAGATTCTGAAGAGATTCTAAAGGAGAAGAAAGTCTTCATTTAGACCTGATCAATCAAGCTGAGGAAAGAGCTAAATTCTGCAAACACCGACGAATAGTGATACAACATCATAGAGAAGAATAGTGTGGATTAAAGGTATTGAATTGATTACATTGATCAAAAAGGTAATGCACTTACAATAGATCTAAAAATCTACAATTCTAGTTGTATATGTGAATAGATCAATTCACTGTTTTAGTTTAACCATTGAAGCATCAAGTCTCTTAACCAAGAAGGACTTAAAACTCTTCTGTAATTGAGATACATCCCAAGTAGTATCAAAAATTTTGATCATACAAAGTAGCATTGGATATGCCCGATACCTATTGATAGGCCAAGTGAGTATTTGATCAAGGATGGTAACATTAGATGCCAGATACTAAGTGACAAACTATCTATTTAAATCCTCTAACAAGGTCACACCTAATAGTGTGTTTGTAACCTTTAATAGGGTTGGCTCTTAATCGAGCTCACTTTAGAAGAGTGAAAATTTGGGGTACCAGTCCCAATGGTTTTTCCCTTAACAGGGTTTCCATGTTAAAAATCCATGTGTCATGTTTCTATGACTCATTACTTTATTTTTTGCATTTCACATAAGTAAATCTAGATTGATCGGTATACACTAGTTATTTACTGTGTATTGGTAAATAAAAAGATTGCTTATCAGTAAACATATAGAAGTTTTTACAAAGCATTTCGACAAGTAGTAATTTGATATAAGTATTTCAAGGAATTCATCTTATAGGACTAAAGATAACTAGAGGTATAATTTTGTGGTACTAAGTTTGAAGGGTTGATTTAAGGATTAGTCTTTGAGGTAGTATTGTAGGTATTTGATTAAGTTTTTTGTATTAACCTTGATTTTATCAAACTCTTTTTATTGTGAAATGCAAGATTTTATATTCTTTATGTAGGTTTGTGATTGTGTCCTCCATTGTTGTGTTGAAAATTAAGAAAACAATCTTGTTTTTATTTCAAGGCATGATAGTACCGGGATCTTTCATAAGAAACACTATTAAATAACATATTTGATTGAGTTTGTGATTGTTTGGTGTCTTTTAGAGGTTTTTGTGAATTTTATCAACTGCAAGTTATCTTATTTATCCATTCCATCACCTTTTAGTTTGAGTCCTCAAGTTTCACAAGCAATTATTTTTATCCCTTTCCTCGTTCAAAATTAATATAGGTGAGTACCAAAAGGAATGACCTTTTAATCCTGAAGATTCACTCTCACCATATGATACCCACAGCGGGAGACTATTTCCATGTTCCAATAGGATAGGTAGATTCCACATTGAGCTATAGACATAATCCGGACTGACAACATAACCAAAGACTTATTGCAAAAAAATTCTCATGTTCCTTAAAAGATAAAGCTTTGGAATGGTTTTTCTCCTTGCTTGGTTATTCAATTGAATATTTTCAACAATTACTTGATGCTTTCATTTAACATTTTCAAAATAATATTGTTCGCAAGTTACTTTGATAGATTTAGTGTATTGTAGATAAGATGATAAAGACAAAGGGATTGATTTCATCAGTAGATATAAACATTTGTATACACAATTTTCTTATCCTATTATTGATGAAAATGTTGAAATGATTTTCATTAACAATTTCCAAAAATATGTTAAAAATAAGATTTTATTTTCTAATTTGTGATTTTTCACAATAATGAATAGCACTTCATAATTATTAGCTTCAAGTGAGTGAATATGATACCTCTTCCCCTTTGACTCTGGTTGACAGGAATGAAGATGGTCATCAAAAAACTTTCAAAATTTTAGAAAACAAAACAAACACTTTAACAAGGTTGATCCCAACAATTATTCTAATCATATTAATACTTAAATGGAAACAAAAAAAACCCTATTATACCTCACTTTTCTTCTAAATTTAAACATCACAACTTCACACACTTTTCTAAATCTTTGCATAGAATCATTCTTTGATTGATTAATAATGATATATTGAAGCTCCCTTCTACCCATTCTATAGACCCATCCAAACCTTTTCCACCTTTTGACTCAAATTCCTTTTTTCAATACATCATCAACCTAAACACAATAAAGAAATGCATCTTTTTGAATCACAAAATCCAAGACCTTATTGATTCCAATATTTTTGTGGTCAATGGTTTGAATGGTAAAGGAAATAAATTTATGGCATCTCCTAATCAAACTTTGCAAATCTTTTCCAATCCTTTGCCTACCCATTCAACCAATTTCATTGAGCATAATGATAGATGATTTATAGTTGTGTATGATATATTCAATGAAGCCAACAATATTGTGAACTTTATTAAACATTACCTCTGAACTCAATGGATATCATAAATGCACCTGATGGACGATTATACATTACTATAAATATTAAAATAAGATTTCACATGGAGTGTTCATTGATCTATAACCTATGGGTAATGTTATCATGAAAGAATATCTATATACAAAATAGTTTCATTAAGGTACATATGATAAACCCAATGTTTTTATTAAGGTCCATGATGGTTTTACTTGTCCCACTATATGTTCCATCATCCTTCTTATCAAAGTTGGTAATAATTCCTTGGATTTTACCTTTTTCATTAACCCTCCC
This sequence comes from Thuja plicata, assembly GCA_018584345.1. NCBI lineage: Eukaryota > Viridiplantae > Streptophyta > Pinopsida > Cupressales > Cupressaceae > Thuja > Thuja plicata. Next base: position 556,502 of record MU225838.1, read on the forward strand.
TCCAATTAATTTTGTGTGAAATTAGGATATCCTTGGCTTACTTATATCAAAGTGATCCCTTCTACCATTTATAAGTGTTTGAAGTTTCCCAACAATGGACAAGTTATAATGATCAATCATAGTCATTATCAGCCATTAACTAATCATGTAAATTTCACCCTTGATTAATTTTAGCCTAAGAAACCCCATTCATTGAAAATTCATCAAGATAATCTCTTCCTTTCTTATCAAAAGTTCAAATTTTATAGAATCTATGCTTTAAGTAAACTTTTGAGGCTCTATTTGATTTCTCTATTAATGTTTCTTCATCTATAAATATGGATATAATTGTTTTGGCTCTACGTCTTAGACCATCACTTCTTCACACTATTATTCCTCCTATATATGATTTCATTCCAGCCCCCAAATCATATGAAGGACATAAATAAAAACACCCATCATCTTTTATCTCTCATCATTGAGTGTTTTTTTATACATCCTTCTACTCCTAGAGAAAAGGAAGAAAAGGAAATAATGTTCAGTGATCTCCAACCTTCCTCCACACAAGTTTCAAGTCACAACAAATGAAATCATAATGTGAGAGAAACCAACAAAGACTTCACCCCAAGGCTTGTGATCCTATTTCCCAAATAAGTACTCTCTTAAGTTCTCAAATATTGATTTATTCTCAAATTCCTAGCCTTCACCAATTCCTAGAGAAGAGATTTATCTTGATCCAACTCAACAATTTTTTTAATTTATTTTTAAAGAGGGGTAAAGGCTTTGACCCTAAGTTATGAACTGGTGAGGCCACAAATGGGGGACCTCATACCCAATGAGATTTGAACCTTGATGGCAAGAACAACAATACAACAACTTAACTATCACAACATGCCACTGTTGGCCCAACTCACCAAAGATTGAAGTTGTCTACACATAATAATTTTTCTTCTTCATGTCCTACTTGCATGAGAGATCTCCTATTATGATAATATTTAATGATGATGATGATAATAATGTTGAGAGTACTAATATTTTTTATGATATGTATGAAATTATTAAGATTAATCATGAATTTAGGTTTTCAAAAGCCTTAACTCTATCTCCTAGTGGCACACACACAATGATTCATCATTGAAACATGGTCCTTGTCTGGAAATAGCAATAGCTTCATCTATCATACTAGTCATGGATCCTTTAGCATATTTTCCACCATCTCTAAATTATGTTGAGAGAGATTGGGAGTTAGATGTTTTTCTATACTATATCTGTTGATACCTCAAATTGATCTTAGATACACAACCTTATGCAAAGCTCAATGAATGGGGAACATGTTGATGGGGGTTTGTGACTGGGTCCACCAACAGAGGTAAGTTGTCACCAGGTACCGAGTACTGACCAACTTCACCTGTAAAGGTTGTCCGAAGAAATGAGATTCTCTGGGCCTTCAAGCATGTAAGATTTAGGTCTCGACGGTGTGGGAGCTAAGTTGGGCGTCGTGACTATTTTATTCAAGGGGGATAGCTGGTTATCTTGGCTTTTCTTCTCTAGGGATTTAGGTAACTGAGGTTTCCTGCAAGCATCTGTTAGTTACCAAATAAACTTCAAAAGATATGTCAAGGTTAGAAGTATTTTGTTTATCTATAGTCATGCAAATACATTTGAAACATCAACCAAGCTCTAACATGCTACACTAAAATACTGAATGCGCACACAACCACCAGTTCATACATATTCAATAGTGAGGGAAAAGAAGGTTGTTAATCTACTTAATACATTAGAGCAAGGGACATAAGAAACATACAGCATGAAAAGTATTAAGTCAGAGATCGAGAGACCAACAATAGCATTGCCAGAATCCTTCTTTCTTCATTAATGGTGTTCCAGCATCACTGGTGATTATATAAACAACTCCAGGGGAGCATCTATCTACTGAAAGCTTCTAAAGACTAAGGAGCATTGAGCTCTACAACTACGAGAACTGAAAATACTGAAATGCTATAGCTATGGGCTGCAAAATCATCAATTTCGCTGACCCTTGGAATGAGGTTGAACTTTTTATTTGTACATAGATTTTCCCTAAAATTAACCTAACTTACCTTTACACTCAACCAATAAAATACAATTTCTGGTGGCCAGTACTACTTGCACCATGCTACAACAACCTCAAGAAGCACAGAGGTCTGACATGTCAGAAGAATAAGACAAGAAAGGAGGTATGGAATAATCAACCTCGAGAAGAGAGCCAGAGAGAGAATAGAAGAAATCTAATCTCCTAGGGATCAAGGCTACATGCCTCATAAATTGAAAAGCGGCTCACTATCTCTAATGCACTAGGTGTTATGTTGGAGCGGTGCCTTGGGAATACCACCTATCAAAACCTTCTTATTGAACTGATGTGCCTTACTAGAATCACCCACTTCCTGACATCCTTATTAACTACTTGATGGTGACCAATTGGCTCTGGGGAACCTAGACATGGGTCACCATCAAAATACAAAACTGTAGATCTAGAACTCTGGGATCTGGGAGCTTACGCTCAAAGAATAATGAATACAAAATCTTCTTGGCCAATAAAAATCTCCAAACTCCAAAGAACCTTATGGCTCCTTACTATTTTTGAATGCTTCTAATACTTGGCTTACGCCCTCTTCATCTATGCCCCTGATGTTGTCCCACTGGTCACGGACAACCTCCAATATTTCCTTGATTTCTCTGGCCACATTCTAGAATTTATCTACCATCTTCACGGCATCATGTGCCTGAATCATCATCTTAGATAATCTTGATAACCTTCCCTGGTTAAAATCTCTAGCAATTGGATATAGGAATTCCATTCGTTCATCGAATTTGCTGAGGACGTAGTCCTCCAGGGTGCATGTCCCAGTGGTGAAGGGATCGACTTGTGATACCCCAACCACAAATGCCTGAAATAAGCCCATTAGATATCCAGCTATGGTCACCTTCTCTTTTAAGGCCTTAACCAATTCCTTGCACACCTCAATTTTGAGGCCAAGTCTGGAGTACTGGGCTCAGAGAGAAACATATGATTCATCTCCCAAAATTCCCACCTCTGTGATGGTTTCTTCTCTTGTGTTGAAAACTTCCTCCAACCCAGCCTTCCATTTTTCATACTTCTCCAAATCTTGCTCCCATACAATAGAGGATCCATTCTCCTGACTAAGGAGAATGTTGATTAGGTAAAGATCCAGGAGGGACACTGCTAGAAATTGTCTTATGGAGGCTATCTACTTGGTGACCCACCCATCCATAGCTTGCACCTTATTCTTCATGGCCCAGAGAGAATCCACCTCACCCTGTGCAATCAGCAATCCAGAGGCAGAAGTTTCCAGGTGGATCTCGGCCAAAGGCTGTGTAATTTCTGCCAGAAGTGCGAGGAGATTTTCACTAGTTTCTCTTTCCTCCTTCAACTTCTAGCCTTGTTTGATGTATCAGGCCTCTATTGCTTTGATGGCCTCTCTCAACACGTCCAATTCACCTTGCTTATCTCTCCTCCCTAGTGCCACTTCTATAACAATGTAATCTTTAGGCCTTACAGCCGCTGTAGCTGCATGTGCATCTGGAGGAGGTGTTGTGATTGTCGTAACTATGCTTCCTATTGGACCAGTCTAGAGGGTATGGACTGTCCATGCCTTCTTGGGCTTCTGGCCCTCTACACCTTGGGCCATCATCTCAACCAAGGAGAGTGGAACACCTGTCACCACCACTGGGGCCTTCCTCTTTCTTGATTCTACCAACCATTGGGGCGGCTGGGGCACCTTGGCTGTTAAGATCTGAGTATCTAGATTCTCTTTGGAGTCTGGTGACACATTCCCAGAATGTATAGTGTCATCGGGCTCTTGTCCTTTGTCTTGTTCCTATTCTTTCTCCCACTCTTTGGAGGCCTCAGTATTCACTACCATGTTGGCATTTTCTTTTGTGATATCTTGGGTTTCTTCTCCACCGACATTGGCATCACCTGTATTTTCATAGATTTTCCAGCTCTTCTTAGCATTATTTAATTCAATATTTATGTCTTTGGGGATTTCCCCAATCTTCTACTGCTATTGTTCTTCAGCCCCATCAGTTTCATCTGCTAGCACATCCTCTTCCATTAGAACATCTTATGGAAGTGGGTGAGGTCTCTGGCCAAAATTTAACAATGTTGTTGCCTTTACCACCTAACCGAACGTACTCCGGGGCAACTAGTCACCCTAAGTAACTAAAGGTGTTTCAAGCATGATAATTGGGGGTACAGTTGTTCTCATAGGTTTGGTTTCCCCAACCATCAGCTACTCATCTTCTCTTTGCCTTTGCATAACCTTGGTCTCTTGGACTGGTGTTTTCTCCCACCCAAGTTCCCTTTATGCCTCTTCCCAAAATTCCTGCTCTGCAGCAGCTTCTTGTTCTGGGACCTTTTCTTCTGTGGGGATATCATCTTTTTGTTGGGTGGTGATCTCCTCTGCTACGTGATCTACATCCTCATGGAGGTTCATGAGTTCATCTGCTTCGAAGAAGTTATCAAACTCCCCATGTGGGGGAGAGGAATCAAAAATATTTTTATGTTCAGGAGAATCCAAACTGACATTGATCGGAGGCACGTCCATCATACCAGGGCTAGCTACTGCGCTGGGAGTGGGATTCACCCTCTGCTTCTTCTTCCTGATTAATGGGACCCTAGTATCTAAAATACTTATAGACCCCACCTCAATAAAAGTTTGTCTGCTCATCATTGCGGCCAACTATAGGTATCCTACCGAGTGAGAAGATGCAACTAGAGTTATGAGGAGGCCAGAGGACACTTGTGCGCTTATCTACTGGCTTGTTAGCCTCGCCAAATCCATCTATTTCTATAGCTGCACCATTATCAGGGTTGGGCCCTAGAGAGGAGCCTTAGCTGGGGTGTCTTCTTTTTCCTTCCCCTTGCTTGTGCTGGGTCTAGCGGCGGTAGCGGGGGTTGAAGCGGTCCTTCGAATAATTTCCCCCTTCCAAGTGCTCTTGGGACACACCTGGGAAAAATAACTATGAATGGCCTCCAAAATAGCGTGGCATACTCCCTCAATTTTCAAATCCTCTAAGGTGGCCCAATCCACCGAAGGGAGGTCCAACTTGTCTAATCCTTTCCCTTTATATGTCGGGTCCTCCAGCAGTCTGTCATCTGAAAAACCCTTCGGGAAACCCCGAAGGTCAAGTACCTTCATAAGTCCCTTGGACATGTACAAATGCTGGCAGGCCCAAAGATCAAAACTGTCTTGATAGTCTACCCAAAATCTTTAATGTCTTCCTTATGTAGTGGGGATGCCCGGGGAAGTGCCAAGGCAATCTTTCCTAGAGGATCATAATTTTTCCTGGTGTGGTGGAATTCCACCAATCCTAGGATTTTCAACTCACTATCTGCCTCCTTTTTTGTGGTGAGGCTACACGCATAATTCCCACAAACAACTAGGAATGGAATGTTAGTGACCTTCTTCAATGTGAAGAAGGCGTGTAGTTCTAAGATCTGTTGGAAAAACTCCAAAAGAATGATTCTATCCCCGCAATATCAGGGAAGAAGATAGGATTTCCCATAGAAACTAGTCACCCAAATGTATGTGTGTTAATGGAATTGAATAAAATAATGGTCATAAGTACTGACCAAGTTCATCGCCTCCTATGATAACCGGTACCTGGGGTCCCGAGTAAGTGTTAGAATATTCTAGTAAATGAAAGCGTCATTTACCCTACAAAAATTTAGGAAACTTAGTTCCCAATGGACTTGAGGATAATGATCCCATGGTGTTAACTGGCCTGGCCCATTCCCAAGTTCACCCACTGTTCCTAAACCCAAAAAATCCAGTCTTTGTTGGGCCAGTACCCACAGCACGTAAGATGTCATATAGAACTTGGAACTCTGGATGACGCCCTTCAGCTATGTGTCCATGTGATTGGCTATGATAGCTGCCCAATTGAGATTCTAGTTGCGGGTGGTGATGCAATAAAGAAAGTAGTACATCCACACTGAGAAATCTTGGGCATGGGGTAGTCTGAAGATCCTACATATAAATATAATGCCCACCTAAATGGGCTCTTTGAAATCCCCATGGGGAATTTCCAAATTCATTTTTTTATGGTCCCTCTTTAGGGACTTCAGCCATTGAGTGTTAAGATATTGCTGGGAGACAAGAGAAACTTCTTCAAACTCCTCTAATGACTTGGCCTGATTGATGATGACGGACCCCTTGAACTGTGGAATCCCCAACCCTAAGGCAAAAGTTGCTACATCTAGAGTGACAATTGTTTCTAGATATTGTAACAGTCAGGGATCGGCAAGAAGAATAGTCCGAATAGGTGCATTGTATAGTGTTGCCAGTTGAAGCATTGATTCCAGTGATTGCACCAAACAAGGAAAGTTTGCAGCCCCTATAATACTGGAGGCGGCCAAGTGAGTGGCCATACTATCTCCGCCGACCTTCATTTTGTATATGGCTTGAATCAAGACCTACATTTTTTCCCAGATTCCAGGCTCTGTGTCTATCATTTCTTGTAATCTGGAATCCACCTTGGATCCCATGAGAATGCCCTCCTTTGGGTATTTGGAGGTTAGTGGCAATTTAGCCAGCATCTTTTCGGCCTTGGTTTTTGTGGCCACCCAAGTGGAGGTAGTAGGCAGCTCTGGGCTATCAGGAGGAGTGATCACTTTAGACATTCTGACCAACTATCTACAACCTACCAGACCAGAGAACCATTAATACATGATATAATAATAATAATTTTGCAGATTCTGGGGAAATCATCACCATCCATCACCTGTCCTAACAATGTTAGCACACATCAAAAATCCCAGGGTATTAAGACACATGAATTGGATTCTGATAAACACCTGGGGGCTCTAGGGTACTGGACCAAGTGACAAAGATGGTAAGAGAACCCAGGGGCCTCAACACCCAGAGTCTAGAAGAACTACTCATTGCTGACGTGACCAGTAGGAATCCATACTTGGCTGACATGGGACGTCATATGGCCATGTGATAGGTAGTGTAATGGAATTAATGGCAACAAGTGTGCTAGCATGGGGGAAATTAAATGTCAGATGGGATGGGGTTTGAATGCCCACTCATGGGAAATTAATCCTACCGTTAAGGTGATACGACAGAGGAGAGAGAAAGTTACCATGGGTCGACTCAGCGAGGTGCTGAGTTTGAACCGTGGTGACTCTATCTTGATGAGCTCACCACAATGGTTCAAAATATGATGGAGTGCGATGAGCCTGACTGAATGGAAGGATATACATGATATATATACATTTAAAATATAGAGGGCCGAGACATATATATAATATTTAGAGTATTTACACTACATAAAGAATTTATAGATGCTCAAAACTAGCATACCACAATGTATAATATATACACTAGATTACAACTACACAAAGGGTGGACAACCTTCTAGCAGAGCCAACCCACCAATGGGAGGAAACCCAAAAGTAAGACAAAATAGGAAGAAACAAAAAAACAAACAAAAATGAAGCAAAAGAAACCAACAAGAACCAGAAAATAGAAATCCAGAGAAGGACAAACCGAAAGCCTACCTGGAAGCACGAAGAAAATTAAGGAAGATGAACATGAGGAGTTCTCTGCAATGATGTTCACCTTCGATTAATCACAAGAAAGCACCACAACTCAACATTTAATTAGCCACTAAGCACAAGGAGCAATTCATAGTTTAATTGCCTTAAAAAATTGCTCTGTGCTCTAAGTGTTTTAATCGTAGTAACTATGAAAATGATAGGTAGCTTCTACTTATACCCCTAGGGTAAAAATAGGTTGCACTCTTCCCAAAAATTGTAGAACAAGAAAAACCTCTGAACTCCGGGCGTGGGGATTCCACACAATCATACCTTCTCGCAAGAGAAGACATCACAGTTGAGAATCCCGGCGTCTGGAGTTTGGCTCTAGAAAGAACAAACAAACTCTGGGACTGGGTCCAGGAGACACAAGAAGACAAAAGAAAAAAAAAATAGCCCTCACAGAATCAAATCCTGGAGAGCAAACAAAGAAAACAAAGGAAAACAAGGCAAGATCCAAAAGCCAAAAAAAAGAGGGGGACCCAACATTTTACCTACAAAATGTAGGGATGGGTATGCAAGGCATAAAAAATGGTGACTATCTGGCATGGATGCCTTATGCATTCAAGAAATTTAGAATCTCTAGTTGGAAAAAATTGGAATAAATCCTTACCTGGAGAATTTTTCTCGCATGACATGAGGCGTCTGAGAAAATCTAGCCCATCAATGATTCAAATCTCTTAGTCTTTCCTTAGTTGTGAGGTGTGTGCTTTGGAAGAAAATAAAGCCGATGACCTCTAGGGGAAACGGAGAGGAGGCACTAAACAAATCAAGCCAAAGTCATTGTATCTTGCATGTTTCCCTTGGATACTAGAATTCTCCATTCTTCAGTTCTTTCTTTTCTTTCTTTTCCTAGGTGGGAAGGCGATACTTCTTTCACCGTGAACCTTAAGCTTAGCTAATTTTAACGGTGATACTTCTTTCACCTTGCCACCCAATTTTAAATTACCAAATAGGAGAGAATGTTTGGGACCCAGGATATTTTAATGATTTTTAGACTTGGTCAATTCATCAATGCAAACAATCTATCCTCAGGGTGTCCGATTACTTGCTTCTTGAAATCTTCTTTTGAATGATGTCTGGACTGTCACTGTCAAGATGTCAATCTGATGAAAATTACCCATAACCTTTTATTGTACTTACAAAATAACTCTAGAGTACGGACAGATTCTACCATGCTAACAATAGATTCCAGATTCACTGGGATGCATAAGGATATCATTCCAAAGACTAGATGTTATGCAAAGCATACCGGTTTACAAGATGCAGGCAACATGTTGGGGAACCTGAAAAGAAAAAGAAAAACAAGAAACCAAAAGCAAACAAAAAGACAAAGGAAAGCCCACCACGGAGGGCATCCAGCAAAAATATTTACAAGGCAAGGGTATTCCAAATGAAACACCAGGAAAAAATATTTACAAGCAATAAATAAAAATATATTACAACTTTGGGCCAACTCACCGCCTAACCTATTCAAAGTAGTGCTTGAGAAAATGACCATTGACAGGCAATGGGACGGCTTCTCTGGTCATAGTCTTGAGGTGATATGTGTTTGCCTTGCTGATCTCATATATTAGGTATGGTCCAAGCCAGAGCCGTTGAAATTTACTGTGCTTCCCCTTCTTTTCACAGGCCTTGTCCAACAAGAGAACCAAGTCTGAAATTTGAAAGGCCTTATACTGGGCTCTTCTGTCAAATCTTTGTTTTACAACTATTTGGTGACGTGCAAAATGTTTAAGGGTTGCGTCTCTTTGTTCCTGCATCCACACTAGGTTCAAGAGTTGAACCTCCATGAGGTTGTCCCCATTACTCAATTCGTGCATGAACTGTAAAACAAGGATCTGTAAGTTGATGGGGAATACTATATTCTAGCCATAAACCAGATGGAATAAGGATGTCCCCAGGGCTGCCTTTATTGGGATGCAATCTACCTAGAGGATGAATCTAAGCTTTTGGTGCCAGTCCTGGGGGTTCTGTTCTAACAGATGTTTGATCACTTTAAGTAGGTTTTTATTGGTTGATTCAGCAACACCGTTCCCCTGGGGGTAATAGTTGCTAGAAAACTTCAGGGTGATCTTTCTGTCATAGGTCAATTCAAGTAATTGTGTCGAAGAAAACTTTAGACCATTGTCACATACTATAGAAAAGGGCATTCCAAATCTTGTGACGATGTTTTCTTCCACAAATTTTATGACTACGTCTATCATGTTGTTTTTACAAGGAATTGCTTCAAACCATCGGGTGCAATAATCGGTAGCAGATGAGTTGGGATTGATTTCCTTTATAAAGTCAAATTCCCATTGGGCAAAGGGTCTAGCTTTGAAGATTGGATGCAAAGGAATGGCCGGGTTCCGCTCACGATGTGTCATTGTTTGGCAAGTGTGGCATCTCCTAACGTGAGTGTAGACATCCTTGAAGATACAAGGCCAATAGCATCTAGCCCAGAGGATCTGATGGGAAGTGGCGTCAGCTGATCCATGCCAAGTTCCAAACTGCCCATGAAATTCATCGATCATTTTTGTAGCTTGGTCTCTATTTATGCACCAGAGGTACACCCATTCATAATTCCTATAAAAAAGTGTTCCATTTTTTATCATGAAGTGCACGCTTTTCAACCGCAAAGCACAATGTTTGTTTGGGGGTAGCCCCTCTGGGCATCAGTTATTCAACAATAAGTATACCAAATTAGTATACCACGGATCTTGAGTGATGGACTCCGCTATGTATGTCTAGCATTCGATGTTGGGAGCTTCTTCTACCATGGCTCTACTTAGTCCCTGGCCTCAGACTATCTTCATGGGTTGCATTTCCAAATTGTACTCTTGGAGGATGGCCATCCATTTCCCCCGTCTTTCACCCAATTCACTCTGTAGGAGCAGAGACTTAAGAGCTTGGTCTAGGATGATAGTGTGCACTTTTCTCTGGAGAATATAATGTCATAATTTCTTCATAGCGTGAATGAGAGCAAAGGCCTACTTTTCCAAAGGAAAATACCAGACTTTGGTGTTCTTAAAGGGGGGGCTCATGAAAGCTATTGGTCGTTCTTCCCCCTCAACCTTTTGGGTCAATACTACCATGGTAGTATGCAAAAAAGCAAAGGAGTATATGTGAAAAGGGAGGGAATAGTTCAGGCTAGCCAAGACTGGTGCCTCCATAATCATTTGTTTAATATGGGCGAATGCCCCCATTGCTTTAGGACTCCACTCAATCTTCATATCTTTCTTCATCATTTCATTGAGTGGCTTTACTATTTCAGCGAATCCAGTGATGAACCGTCAGAAAAAATTGATCTTCCCAAAGAAATATCTCATTTCCTTCTTGTTGTTGGGAATTTTTAGATTTAGCAGCACTTCAACTCTCTCAGGGTCAATGGATATACCCTTCTTGGAGATAATATGCCCGAGCAGCATCCCTTTAGTGACCCCGAATATGCATTTCTTAGGGTTGAGGGATATCCCATACTGGCAACATCTCTCACAAATTTGGGTGAGGTGGGCGAAATGATCACACCTGTCTCAAGAAAAGATGGTCAAATCATCCATGTAGATGATTATGCAGCAGTTTACTAGGCCTTTGAATGCAATGTGGCCCCTGCATTGATCAGGCCAAAGGGCATTCTCTGGTATGCAAACATTCCCCACTTGGTGGTAAACATCATTTTGTCTCTATCTTCATACTTAACCATGACTTGGTTATACCCGGAGTACCCATCTAGGAAGGACATCATTTGTGATTCATTCACGATTTGCAATACCTCATCCAACGAGGGGAGAGGGTGATTATCCTTCTTTGATGCCTTGTTTAAATTTCAAAAATCCATGCAAAGGTGGATCTCACCACTTTTTTTCCTCACAGGGACTAGGTCAGTAACCCACGTAGTATGCCAGATTAGAAAGATGATCCAGGATGACAGCAGTTTTTGAACCTCCTAATGAATTAGAGGCTCGATCAGTGGGTTGACCGGTCTTTGCTTTTGCCAAAAAGGATTATCCTCAAGTTTTAGTGGGATGTTATGGGTCATGATGGATGTATCATAGGTCTTCAAATCCTCATACCCCTACACAATTACATCAATGTATTCTTAGAGAACTGCAAGAATCTTCTCCTTCTCCTCAGGGGAGCAGGAGGTGCCGATGTGTACCAGTTTTTCTTCATCGGCCTGTCTTATGTTTACTTTCTCAAATTTTCCTCCCTCAAAGGAGGATGATATCTTTTCCTAGCCCCAAGGTTCTAAGTTGAAGACTTGTTCTAGTGCTACCATCCCCTTAGGGATGGTGTTGGTTGGTAAGTCTATGATTCCATCATCTTCTTCACCCTGCCCAGTGTCGTCATGATCTCTTTCTTCCACTATCTGGTCTTCAAAAACACCAATGTTGGCCATGAAGGCCAGGATATGTTGATCATCTTCAAAACCTGAAAGTGGGTGACATTTTTTTGAATGGACAGGGTGGGGATCATCTCAATGGAGAATTTCTAGAGTCGAGAGCCATCCATTGGCTCAAGAGTGCTAGCAGATATAGCTAGAGCATCCGGAACATAGTTTCTTTTCCAGGGAATGAGTTCAATGTCAAAGGCATCAAAATCCTCAATGAGGGTCCATGCTCTATTGTGATATGTAGCCAGCCTTTTATCGTGGCAAGTGTATTGGCTCCAGACTTGCTTTATGATCAACTCTGAATCACCCAGTGCCCGGAGGTAGGAGATTCCCTTTCTTAGTGCAAATAAGAGTCTAAGGACCAAAGCCTCATACTCTATAACATTATTTGTGCAGTTGAACTATATCCTATAAGACCCAAGGAAGGATTTCCCCTACGGGTTGATCAATTCCACTCTAGACCCACAGCCTTGCTTGGACCAGGACCCATCAAACTTAAGGGTCCTATTATCCACTTTTTCATGACTATTCAAATTTGGACAGTTGGGATTAAATAAGGCTCCCACAAGGGTAGAGCCCAGTCTGTGCCAAAGATTTGGTAATTTTTCTGGTCCTTATTGTGTATTGGATTTTTTTTTTTTAGACTTACTATTTGCCTCTTTACATGCAATTATGTCTGGAATGCCTAGATTTGATTAAGCTTTAGGGTTTCCTGTTTGGCCCTATGTATCTTCCATGACCCCTATGAAAGTGTGGAGAAAATTTTCATGTCTTTATGACCTTTCCTCCTTTCTCTGTGTCCTTATGTCTCTGCTCTGAGAAACCCTTAAAATTTGGAAGGGATGACTGTTATAATTTGATAAAGTGACCATTGTAATGAAAACCCTAGCTATCTTATGTTTTTTCATTACCTTTTTTGGTCACTTAAAATGCTGAGTTTCCCATGTGCATTTTGTCCCATTGGTTAGTTGCGGTATCACTTTATGTTTTGTGTTTACTCTTTCACTTCACACAATTAAGTGACTAATACCTTAGTCAGGTTATCACTTGTTTAAACCTTGAGTTGGAAAATCTTCATGAGATCCCGTGACCCTTTATACTTCCTAAACCATGGTCAAGCTTTAGTCTATGATAGTTAAGTGTTTCCCCTTTGGTCACCAATTCTCGATATAAACTAGGGTTTACCCCAAATATCATGAGATTAGGGGAGGGTCATTAGATGAAAGAATGAAGGGATCAATGATGGTCAGGTGATCACCTGATCTTAGTCAAAAGGTCAAACATGTCTCCTGATTACGTGACTGAAGGGGGTAGTCACGTAGTCTCTTAGTTAAAAAGTAAAGGATGTCTAATGTGGCAATACAATTGGCACATTGTCAGAGCTGATCAAGAAAACAAAAGCTAGTACAAGGTTGACAAGTGGCAGCATGGACCCAATCCTTCATGGTCAGTCAGGGGATCGCCAGCCAAAGTGCAATTATGCCAAATGTTCATGTGCTAAGGAGATTTCCTTAGTCACTAGGTCTCGAAGACAAAAGGTATATTCCATAGTGATCAAGAGATCTAGTGACCATCATTCTATCAAAGCCAAGATCTATGACAGTTGCGGGGTCACTAGATCTCAACTGCGGTTAATGAAAATTTAGCAGACCTGGCAACTTAAAAGGCAAAGATAACTATGGCTGGCTGGCAGTTAAGGGTAGGGACACAACATGGGCTAGGAAGGTCAAAGACAAAGGAAATATGATCTGAAAATTCTCATTTAAAAGGAAACAAGGTCTCAACCTCGGCCACTTGATAAAAGAAAAGGATGGCGCCACAATGACCATTTTTATATTTTAAATTCAAAATATCTTGGCAGATTAGATTTAAACAGTAATGGCGACTGACTGGCAGAAGTTAGATGGATAAGAGGCGACCTTTCAAGAGGAGTAAGGGTTAAGTCATCTTTTTTTGAAGGGGCAATCTAATTTCTGGCAATATTCTCTGTGAATAGTAAAGGCCAAATGGACCCAAATAGGGCTTCCTAAGCAGATCTCATTACATGTATTTAGATAGGTCTTCTTTCATATTGGATTCACCGGCCTTTCTCATAGGTTTTTGTTATAACAGAGATTCTTTTCAAAGATGTATCTGATCTTTGATAGATAAGCTCAGAGTTTCTTCTGATAGATGGGACAGTGTTAGGGTTTCCTAATTATTCTATTGCAATCAATTGTAACACTAATATGATCGGATGGACTCCAAGCCTACGTGCTAGGGAGTATGTATATCATTTTTAGGAGCTTTTAAAGCTGAGAGTTTTTCCTGGCTTAGAAGTTATCCATGACATTTTTCCTACCCTCTGACTTTTACACTCTGTAATATTTCATTGATATTCAGATATTGCAAAGGCTTTTTGTGACATTTTCTCTGTCCCTAGGATTTCTTGTCTGAATCTCTCCTACTAAATTAGAATATATTGAATGATTTTTCAGAGAAATATTGGAGTTCCTGAGCCCTCTTTCTTTCTGCAATATTGTGTACTAGTGTGGATGAGCTAATTTAGATTAGTTTGTGGATATTCTTCAGTCCCCTATCATTTTGTCTCATTCATGTGCCTGATTGTAGAAGTGGATGTTTGTTTTTAGGTCATAATCTATGTCTATATATAGTGAATATGATATTGTTTGCGAAATTACTTCTTTCCCTGAATAGCCTTTGTTTATCTCAGACCTCTCTATGAAATACTTATGCAAGCCTATCTAGAAGGTTGTGTTCTATTAGATCCAAGGTTTCATGCTGAGATTAGTTAATGTGT